>JAOUQT010075383.1:0-10171 GCA_025769995.1 Xyliphius kryptos
CTTTTTTTCTTCCACGCTACTTCTTGGATACAGCCCTCTGTGAATAGCCAGCTTCCTTAGAAATGGCCTTTTTTGGCATAACCTCCTTGTAAAGTGTGATAATGACTGCTAATGTCTTCCCCATGATCATGTAGCCTACTGACACGTAGGAAGACTTTGCAGGTGTTTTGTGTTATATATTCTAATTTTCTAAGATAAAGATGTTAAGTTTTCATTGGCTGTGAGACATAATCATTAACATAACAGAAATAAACACTTGAAATAGATCATTTATTTGTATTGAATCTATATAATATATATGCGTTTCACTCTTTATATTGAATTACTGATATATTAACTTTTTGATGATATTCTAGTTTATTGAGATGCATTGAGTATTGAGTTACGGATTTCAAACAAAATTCAAGGAGCATTCTAAGACCATAGACTAGTAATACTAGTCTAAGACATACTATTCATGATTTAAAGGGGATGGGACATGTGCCAGAAGTGTTATTATGTAAAACGAAATAATTCAATATATATTTTTTTTAATTATTAAAGTTATAAAGTAATGTCTCTAGCAGCCTGAATAGCTCAGTTAGTAGAGTGCCTGCTTCTGCAAAAGCCAGGAGGGCTAGTAACCGGGGTTTTACATTCATCGCTTGGAATCCTTAATTACAAAACAGGGTCAGCACTTGCGGTGCAGTGCCGTTTCTCGTAAACTGGACCATCCTTTATGTTTTATTGCCCCGGGTAAAGAAGTCGAGAACTGGGATTTTTCTAAAATATTCTTTAAGTGTTTTATTCATTCATTTATTATCTTCTGCTAAATCCACACGGTGTCATAAGCAGGCCGGTGTCCACCTGGCGACTTGGAACACAATGGCAGGAACAACCCTAGACAGGGTGCCATTCCATCATTTGCCACACAGTCACACACATTCAGACACTGAAAGCCAATTTAGAGACTCCAATTAACTTCACACACATGTCTTTGCAATGCAGAAGCATCCATAAAAAACCCACTTGAACTATCAGGACTTGAACGTGAACTTTAATAATCTATGAGTACTCAGTGACATTATAAAATGAGCAAGTAGCCATATGTGGGGCATAGCAGCATGATAAGCATTGTCTTTACAGCATACCAGTCTTGAGATCACTAGTGTGGCATGGTGGTTAAATGGGTAATTCTGATGCCTCACAGAAAGTAGGTCCTAGGGAAACCTCATAATTTCTGTGTGGAGTTTGCATGTTCTGCCCGTATTCATGTGGGTTTCCTCTGGGAGGTTTAGATTTCCTCCACAGTCCAAAAACATGCATGCTAGGGCAAGTGAATATGCTAAATTCTATTCCCCCAACTTGTGTAATATTGTGGCATCTGACGAGCTGGCCCAGGAAGTGGGTGGGGTTTGTGCTCCCAGCATCCAGTAGGCATACCAGGGATTACCACGATGCAACAGGAGCTTGCATCAGGAGCTTTTGGGTTTTTGGGTGGAGAGGCTCTATGTCCTTGTCCCTGCAAACTGAACACTGGTGTCCCACAGGTCTCAGTGCTTGGTCCATAATTTGTTCTCACTCTACACTCGCTCTCTCAGTGAGGTCATATGCTCACATGGCTTCTCATATCACTGTTATGACAGCCAATTAATTCTCTCCTATCCTCCCTCAGACACTCTGCCAAAGTCTGACATATCAGCATGCATGGCGGATTACCAGTTGAAGTTGAATCCCAACAAGACGGAAGTGCTACTCTTTCCAGGAAACACTTGTCCCCAACAGGATCTTGTCCTCTCTATCGACAAGGTCAACGCAACCTGGGGGTAACTACGGACAACCAATTTCCCTTTTCCTCCCACAATTTCAATTTCTTTACACAGAGGCCACACAGATCCTGGTTCAGTCCCTGGTCATCTCGAGACTGGACTACTGCAACTTCCTCTTAGCGGGGCTACCTCTGAGTGCTATCTGTCCCTTACAGTTGATTCAAAACTCGGCTGCAAGACTTGTTCAATCCAAGGTTACACCTACTACACCACTGCTCCACACTCTCCACTGGCTCCCTGTAGTTGCTCACATCAGATTTAATACGTTGATGCCCACTTACAAAGCCAAAAATGGTCCTACAATTCTCCTACATTACAGCACTTATCACACCCCGCACTCCACCTTGCTTGTGATTACTGATATTGTCTTAACGCACTTCTGTAAGTCGCTCCGGACAAATTCGTCTGCTAATTACTACAAATGTAAATGTAAACGTGTGGCCAGTAAAAGAACCGGAAATGGACTGCGACAAAGAGGCTGTTGAGTTAAACGGAACTACATTTACATTTGTAGTATTACAAAATACTACTTACAAACTATTACTTACAAAAGTGCTTTAATATAATATCGCTACAGTTCGTGCAGCGACGGGAGTGAAAATGCGACCCAGGTGCTTGCTGGGCTGAGCGGGACACCGGGTGCCACACGGGAGCGAGCTCGAGCTGGTCTAAGAAGTGGGCGGGGTTTGCGCTCCCAGTATGCAGTGCGCGGGTGAATTTTGTGCTGCTTTTCATGTTTTATTAAAGGAGCTTTGTGTTTAGTTAAAAGGGTAAATGCGTTATGTAAAGTTTATAATTAGTGTAGTCACATTATGTTAGTTTAGAGTGTGTTTTATGTGTTGATTGTAAGGGTGTGTGCATTTGTTTGTCTGATTGTGTGTGTGTGTGTGTGACAGCAATTATTTAATAAAGAGCATTTCCTACATGATTTCGCGTCCTTGCTGTGACGTCACCATATGAATGTAACTTTGTGAGAATAGCAATTGGTGCTGGAATGACAATAAACTATAAGTCACCTTCACATATCTAATATTCTCCAGATTCACAAAAGTCTGAACTTTAATAATTGCTGGAAAAAAATGCTTAGCATCCAGATACATCCAGATGTCTTCAGACATCAACCAATCCCGTTCGTGTATGATGTCATAAAGGGATCACACGTATTCTGAGCAGAGGGAAAGATACCAGAATTCTTTTTTCCTTGAACGATTTTGTATAAAATATTTATACTTTCACCTAAAAACTCCATCCATCCATCTATTCATCATCTTCTATGTACTCCACACAGGGTCGCGGGCCGGCCAGTGCCCACTCAGCAACTCTAGGCACAAGGCCGGATCAGCCCTGGACAGGGCGCCACTTAGGGACACCAATAAACCTATTGCGCATGTCTTTGAAATGCATGAGAAAACTGGAGCATTCATGATGCAAACTTGGCATGATGCATTGTATTTGAAAATGCTGGTTAACGTATAAGTATTCATGGATGATATAAAAAATATGAACAAGTAGCTGCAGGTGGTGCCTGACAGAATCCACATCAAATACTAAGCATTTTATTTAAATGTACTTCATTCAATACCTATTTCCGATGTTAAAGGGGATAATATCATAATGCATTTACACACATACTGTTATAGAGGAAAAGACCTGAAATCAGCTTTTACTTGAACGATTTTGCTAAAAATCCTTATACCTTCACCTACTTCTACTTTCTATTTTAAATGGTATACTTTATATTGCATGGTATATTGTTTTTAGCCTAAAGAAAGTTTACATTTCTATATACATTCAATTAAAGGTCTGTTGCTTTCATATGAAATGCTTTGACATGCAAATTGTGCTTGAAACCGCAATAATGCTTGCAGTTATATTTATCATTATTATTTTATTATTTCAGGAGCAGTCGTACGCTTGTTAAGGAACTGGCCTTGTGACCAGGAGGTCCCCAGTTCATTCCTTGTACCGTCAAGTCGAATACGGCTGAAGTGCACTACGGCACCTAACCCCTGATTGTGCCCTGGGCACTGTGGATGTTGCTCACCACTCCGGACACGTGTGCTCACTTCACATGTGTATTTATGGGTGAAATGCGGAGCACCAATTTCTCTATGTTTAGGCATAGTGGCAAATAGTTCACTTTTACTTTTAGCTGTTTCAGTTAGAGGTTTTCCGAATGTCTATGGTGCTTTTGCAGCCTTAACTCTACCAAATTATGTATCTGTGTAATAAATAATCTGCAAATTATAGAATTAAATATTTTAGTATCCAACTTGTGGAACAAGTCAGTATTTTTTATTAGACATACATTATTATTATTATTATTATTAGTTGAGTAAAGTCCTTTAACACATTTTACTGAAGGGGATCATAGGTACTCTTGATCAACAAAAAGTTGGTGTTTATTCTGTTAGAATATTCTAATTATTTATTTACTGTTTACAACATATTGTTTTTTGAGTGTTTTAATCTGTTATAATTGTGTCACTCATAATAAGTGTTATTAGTCTGTAACAGTCTGTTATTCTTTACAACAGATTCGGTTCTGTTACAAGACTGTTACTCTGTAACAAAAGTGGCATTCTGTTACAACAGTGCCTGTTCTGTTCTGACTGTTATTCTGTGCCATTTTTAAGAAGACTGTCATTCTGTGCCAATGTTTTTTACAACACAGTTGTTAACATTTTTTAGTTCATCTTTTGGCTTTTCCCTGCCACCAGGGTTCACCACAGCGAGTCATTTGCATTTCGATCTGGCACATTGGAGACGCTAAAATTGTCCAGTCCTAAGCCCGAAAGGGTAAGAGTTGCATCAGGTAGGACATCCAGCGTAAAATATGTGCCAGTTGTAACAAATTAATTAAATACATTTTGCTGGTGTGTTATTTCTTTTATTACAGAATTTCTATAACTCATTTAACTTGATACTGTATGGTTTTGCATTAGCCTATTTACTGTCACTGTGTGTTTAAGTGTTTTATAGAACATCTTGAATATATTTACAGTCTGTGTAAACATTTACTGTATGGTAACTGTTACTTAATTGTAAGTTAAGAAATAGGAGCTTACACAATTGTAATATAATTTACATATTATAGTTTTTTAGTTTCTAGTAAACCCTAATAAAATTTTGGTGTTTACTAACACAAGAGATGAATAGTAAGATTAAGTTCTAAAGAGTTTTTGATGAGATTTCCATACAGGTTTTCTAAACAATACAAGACATTTTTTGCATTGTCCAGCTTTATTTGTGGTCATCAGATAACAATGTCTTTTATTTTCATAATTCAGACGTGTGCAGGGTGACATCAGACCATCAAGATCAGCAAACAGATATTAACAGACTTCTGAAAGCTTGAAAGCCATTTTGCTTCACTCAGACTCCATTATAATTACAGCACATCTGTATAATAATAGTGCGACTTTATACTAAATACTAAATCCAGCTATAGAGTTAAAATACCTTAAACAGCTGCAGTATGCTGGATACCTTATTAAATTATTTCCAGCAGTTTGACATTTAACACTACTGTGATGAATATCTTTAAGTAATACAATATCTTAGGTCTTTTACCAGAGACTTTTTTAAGATTAATGTACCATCAGGTGGAGGTACCTTTTTCAGGTAATCAAAAATGAATGACCTGTAGGTAACATTTCTCCCAAAACAGGGAAAGCCATGGACAGAATTAACATAAACAGAGATAAAACATTAAAATAATAGAGGCATGTTCCAGTTTATATCCATGTATTCTTTATATGTATGTATGTATGTATGTATGTAGCAATATTCAATGCATTTAAATTTTTTTTTCTTTGGAAAGCAGGATCGGATATCTGTGTACTCACTATAAATGTATCATGCCTGGATGTTGCACATGCTCATGGTTTTATATGTTCTAGGATAAACAACTGGTCATATCACAGTCCCTTTTTCTCCTGCAGCCCTCTGATTTGTCTACTCTTTCTTTTCAGCCTCATCCTCGGGGATATAGACACTGACAGTGAACTCGCCAGCCTCTGTACCATACTTGTTCTTGACCAGCAGGGTATACTTTCCTGAGTCAATAGAACTGACTGATGCGATGGCAATACTGGCAAACTTGCTGTGCTCAAACTTGAGGGAGATGTGATCATCAGGTACAAGCTCCTTGTCATTTTTTAGCCAGCTGACTTGAGGTATAGGGTCGCCCCACACGTTGCCGGTGAGGTTCAGTGACTAAACCGGAATGACCGACAAAAACAACATGAGAAAACAGAATTCCAGCATTGCATCAGTAAAAGAATTTATGGCAGAGTGATGTAATTCCAACCCTTAGCAAAAATAGACTATTTTAGTGCATATAATCTAGTTTAATATAGAAACAATAATATATTAGTCTGAGTTCTTTAATGCACTGAACAATCACTGGATTAGGAACGCCTGGCAAGTATGATATGTTCATTGATAAGTGCCCCAGTTGGGGGTTTCATCCCATTCAGCACACATATGAAATGTTAATCAATCCACCACACATCAGAACTCAACATTTGCCAGCTATATGTAAACAAACTGACTTGAGAAACCCACAGCAGACAGATAGTTAGAGCCTGAGGGTTTGGTGCCAGTTTTGTGTTCAGTATGACAGTATGACAGGTGTACCAAAAGAGTAGAAACCATCAATAAACATCTAGCCAAGTCTGCAGCCACGTGTGCTTGATGTGAGAGGCGAATGTCAAACTAGCGAGGCAAACTTGCAGAACTACTTCAGTAGACATGGGTCAACTTGCATATGAAGTTTGATCCCTGACGCCTGTGTGCTGTAATTAATCAAAAATGTTGACAACCGGTTGTTAGGCAGGTGTTACTAATCCAGTGAACATAAACCTGTGATTGGAATTATATCTGGCTGTATTGTCAGAGCTGCTTTTCTATCAAACTAGTCCTAGTAAACACCTTCCACTTAACTAGATTGCAACATCATTGTGGTACAAATGTCTTGCCCATTTAGACATATTTTCAATAATGTTGTTTTTTCTGGGCATCCTGTGTAGTCAGAGATGAATTACCTTGCCCTCCTGGATAGTGACCACATCTGGCAGGCCTCCAATCACACGTGCTCGGTCTAAGAGTAAAATCAAGGAGTCAGTGAATCTCTTAATAAATCAATATGGATGCCTAAGAAATTATTTGTCAATTAAGGGCTTAGAACTGACTATAAATTCTAAATATCTTTCAGACATTCAGATGTTTCCCTTAATGCATCACTACTTTATATTTATTCTTAAGCTTAAAATAGCATCTTCCTGCTTTCAGAACAAGCTGTCTTCAGAAGAAAGTGCAACAATGACAGCTGGGACAATCACTTACTTCTCTCTGCAATGGCAGCAGCCCTTAGGAAGGAAACAGATAAGCACACTGTTAGCGAATGCTTTAAATAGCATCAGAGCCTGCTAAGGTGAAATAGTCTACTTCCACTCAGCAGTATCAGAAAAAAACTGAGCTATTAACGTCATAAGGATGTACTCAGATGTTATCTTCTATTTTAGTTTTTTTCCTTGTTGGTTGCTTGCATGCAGTCATTTGTAAAATATATTTGTGAATGATATCGTTCAGGAAGTATAAATATAGGATAAAGATATTTTTAATTATACAAGTACTTACTTCAGCCTCTGGTACTCTGAATATGCATCTTCCCATACTTTATTTGAAAAGAACATATTAAAACTATTAGAATTGTATAAAATATCTTATTATTCAAAAAGCATTTTTGCCCAAAAATATCCAGACAAATAAATTGATGGATCAATGAAACATAAACAAAAGGCAACATAGTTCAATCTTATTGAAGTATCCGAGTCTCTTACCTTGACCAGTAAGATCAAGAACCCTCCTGATGCTGCCTTGGCCAGCAAAAATTTCGATGGCATACTTTCCCTTGTCCTTGTCGGTGGGCTCATTGATTTTCAGCCACAGCTGTTCTCCTGTAACTCCACACTGCACTCTATTTGAGTAGGAAATCTTGCCATCTCTGAATGGCCACAAATAAGTATAAGTTAGAGGAAACTGCTGAGGTCAAAAAACTGATTCACAGTACCAGATGACATGCAACAGAAAATGTACCAACATTTGCAGATGCTAGCATTATCTATATAAATAGCATTGCAGGTAATGAATTGAATGTAATGAATGACAAAACCATGTTAGCAAATATATTTCAAGAAATGCCGACTCTCACTGGCCTTTTGTTCTATGAGTGTATATTTGTGGACAGAAGTTAAATACATTTCACTCGAAGGCAATTTTCACTAGGTTGTTCATGACTTACCTAAATAAAGCTAATATTTCATACTGCACATTTATGAAATGAATCTATTTCAAAGTTTCTGCACAAAGCATGCACTGTAACTGTCTCAAATCAATATGGTCCCCAGTTTGATCCCGAAGAATGTGGAATTTCTGTGCAAGTTCACACGGGTTTCTCCAGGTTTCTGTGGTTTCCCAAAAATCATAGATATTCTGTTGGTGTAGCCTGTAGCATAACTGCATTACATATCCAGAGTCTTGTATTTAATTATGAGCCAGTTGGATTTTTTGTCTCACATCTCCCAAAATTGTGCTATTAGCATAGCTTCCCTCCGTAAAGCATGAAACCACATGGAAACTCTGTGAATGTTTACATGGGTTGCCTCCAGGTTGTGTGGTTCCTTATACATCTCCCAAAATTATGGCTGGGGTCATTGTGCAACACTTAGTACATCTCCAAAGTCCATAAATGAATTGACCCTGAGCCATGAGGAATTTCTGTGCATGTTCACATGGGATTCCTCAGAGTTAACATGTTTCCCCCATATCCCAAAATCATGAAACATGAATCCTGGATTCCGCACATATCTATGGGCACCATGATTAGATCCTAAACCACACGGACTTTCTGTGCATCTTCAAGTGGTATTCCTCAGGGTTCTGTGGTTCCTTTCATCTCCCAATATCCTGCAGCATGATTCCTGATTTGATTCTGAGCCACATGGAATTTCTGCGCATGTTCAAATGGGGTCAGCCATGGCTTAATGGATAGTGTAAAGGGCTGGGGACCAAGAGATCGCTGGTTTGAACCCCACTCTAGGCAAGTCATGGCTAAAGTGCCATTGAGCAAGGCACCCGATTCCCAACTCCCCGTGCACCTCAGTGGGGGCAGCATGCTGCTCCAGGTTTTCAGCCCTGAATGGGTTAAATGCAGAGAAAAAATTTCCCTACGGGAATTAATAAAGTATTAATTATTATTATTAAGTATTATTAGTATTCCTCAGGGTTCTGTGCTTTCTACGAAAATCTTAGTTATACCAAAAACATTGTGAATACGTGTATGCATGGTATTCTCAGTTAGACTGACATCCCTTTTCAGGTATGGACACACTATAACCCTGGTTACTACAGACAAATTAATTTGCATTTTAACATCTTGAATTCACGTATCTTTTATCAGCACATTGGAGGAAACATCATAAAAAATTCAAGCACTGTCAGAAACCAAATGTTTTGGGATTGTTTAAACACAGTTGGTCTGTGATCTAACGCTAAAAGTGTTCAACATGTTAAAAATACACAGGGGTAAAAGTACAGAGAAAAAGAGAGGATGAGTGAAAATGATAAAAAAAGAAACGTACTTGTAAAACCAGCCAACAGGGAGCTCCTCTGTGTGATACACAACAAATGTGTAGAGAATAATTCCATGCTCGGTGCTCTGAACCTTCAGTTCAGTAGCAGAGTTGGCTGTGACGTAAAGAAAAGTACCAGTATTAAATACAGATCTCTGACAAATTAAAGGAAAATACAGCCTGAAATTATCCAACTCAAGAATAGCTTGAGGTCTGTACACATGGCATGAACAATACAGTAATTTAATATACGCTTTTAACTGATGCCATTACGACATACACTATATTTCCAAAAGTATTTGCTCACCCATCCAAATTATTCGATTCAGTTGTTCTAGTCACATCCATGGCAACAGGTGTCTGAATGCTTCATCATATCAAGATATATTGTACAATTCCATGCTCCCAACTTTGTGGGAACAGTTTGGAGCTGGACCCTTCATCTTCCAACATGACTGTGCACCAGTGCACAAACAAGGTCCATAAAGACATGAATGACAGAGTCTGGTGAGGATGAACTTGACTGGCCTGCACAGAGTCCTGACCTTAACTCAATAGAACATTTTTGGGATGAATAA
Organism: Xyliphius kryptos; assembly: GCA_025769995.1. Taxonomy (NCBI): domain Eukaryota; kingdom Metazoa; phylum Chordata; class Actinopteri; order Siluriformes; family Aspredinidae; genus Xyliphius; species Xyliphius kryptos. The sequence continues at coordinate 10,024 of JAOUQT010075383.1, forward strand.
GAGCGGAGAAGAGTTAAAGCTGTTCCACCTGCAAAGGGTGGACTGACCTCATATTCAACCCTATGGATTAGCTCATATGAGCGTCAAGGCGGGTGAGCAAATACTTTTGGAAATATGGTGTATATTTACAGGGGTTAGACAATGAAAC
>JAOUQT010075397.1:0-10171 GCA_025769995.1 Xyliphius kryptos
GTGATCTGAGTTCAGACCGGAGCAATCCAGGTCAGTTTCTATCTGTAACGCCATTTTTCCTAGTACGAAAGGACCGGAAAAATAAGGCCTCTGTTAAAGACACGCCTTACTCCCACCCATTGAAAAACTAAACTGGATAAAAGAGAGCAAATACAAACCTCAAGATAAGAGGCCATTAAGATGGCAGAGCCCGGTAAATGCAAAAGGCCTAAGCCCTTTCCCCCGAAGGTTCAAATCCTTCTCTTGATTATGATGACCCTATTAACCCATATTATTAATCCATTAGCCTACATCGTCCCCATTCTCTTAGCAGTAGCATTCCTAACTCTCCTAGAACGAAAAGTATTAGGGTATATACAACTACGAAAAGGCCCTAACATCGTAGGCCCTTATGGCCTTCTTCAACCCATCGCAGATGGAGTAAAATTATTTATTAAAGAACCAGTCCGCCCTTCCACATCCTCCCCCTTTCTATTCTTAACAACCCCCGTCCTAGCCTTAACACTAGCCCTCACCCTCTGGGCCCCTATGCCCATTCCCTACCCAGTTACTGACCTCAACCTAGGGATCCTTTTCGTACTAGCCATCTCCAGCCTCGCTGTCTACTCCATCTTAGGCTCAGGATGAGCATCCAACTCCAAATATGCCCTCATCGGGGCCCTACGAGCCGTGGCCCAAACCATCTCCTATGAAGTCAGCCTCGGCCTAATTCTCCTGTCCATTATCATCTTCACAGGAGGCTTTACCCTACAAATATTTAACACTGCCCAAGAAAGCATCTGACTTCTCCTACCAGCTTGGCCTCTCGCCGCCATATGGTACATTTCCACCCTCGCAGAAACCAATCGAGCCCCTTTTGACCTCACAGAAGGAGAATCCGAGTTAGTATCTGGTTTCAATGTAGAGTATGCAGGAGGCCCCTTCACATTATTTTTTCTTGCAGAATACGCCAACATCCTACTAATAAACACACTCTCCGCCATCCTATTTTTGGGGGCATCCCACCTCCCGGCCCTACCCGAACTCACCTCTACAAACATCATAACAAAAGCTGCTCTCCTCTCCATCCTATTTCTTTGAGTACGAGCCTCATACCCTCGGTTCCGCTACGACCAGCTCATACACCTGGTTTGAAAAAACTTCCTGCCCATCACACTAGCATTAATTCTGCTACACATCGCATTACCAATTACATTCGCAGGCCTCCCCCCACAACTGTAATATAAAGGGGCTGTGCCTGAATGCCCAAGGACCACTTTGATAGAGTGACACATGGGAGCTAAAATCTCCCCAGCCCCTTAGAAAGAAAGGACTCGAACCTTTATCCTGGAGATCAAAACCCCAAGTGCTCCCATTACACCACTTTCTAGTAAGATCAGCTAATCAAGCTTTTGGGCCCATACCCCAAAAATGTAGGTTAAACCCCTTCTCTTACTAATGAGCCCCTACATCCTTGCAATTTTCCTCTCAAGCCTAGGCCTCGGCACAACCCTCACCTTTGCAAGCTCCCACTGGCTATTAGCCTGAATAGGCCTCGAAATTAATACCTTAGCCATCCTCCCACTAATAACTCAACAGCATCACCCACGAGCCATTGAAGCCGCAACCAAATACTTTCTTACCCAAGCCACTGCAGCAGCCACCATTCTTTTCGCAAGCATAACCAATGCCTGAATAACCGGTGAATGAAACATCAATAGCCTGACCCACCCAATCGCAGAAACCATAATCATAATAGCCCTCGCACTAAAAATTGGCCTCGCCCCCCTACATTTCTGAATGCCCGCCGTCCTCCAAGGATTAAATTTAACAACGGGCCTAATTATGTCGACCTGACAAAAACTAGCGCCATTTGCACTACTAATCCAAATTGCCCCGCACACACATCCAACCCTACTAATAATTTTAGGGCTTTCCTCAGCCCTAGCGGGCGGATGGGGAGGCCTAAATCAAACCCAGCTACGAAAAATCCTGGCCTACTCCTCTATTGCCCATCTAGGATGAATAATTATTATCCTTCAAATTATGCCCCAACTCACGCTACTCACACTAACTATTTATATTATTATAACAAGCGCAGCCTTTTTAACCCTCAAGCTTCTATCAGCCACAAAAATCAGTACCCTAGCCCTAACCTGGCCAAAAGCCCCAACAATTGTATCAACAACCGCCCTCCTCTTACTCTCACTAGGAGGCCTTCCTCCACTAACAGGCTTCATACCAAAATGACTAATTCTACAAGAATTAACAAAACAAGACCTCCCCCTCACCGCAACAATCCTTGCCATAAGCGCTCTACTTAGCCTCTACTTCTACCTACGACTTTGCTACACAATAACCCTCACAATAGCCCCAAGCATTAACAATTACCCCACACCATGACGCCTCCCCAATACTCAAACCACCCTCCCCCTAACAACCCTCACAATCATGGCCCTAATGCTCCTACCCCTCACACCCGCAGCCCAAGCACTAATCCACTAGGGATTTAGGATAACCAAGACCGATAGCCTTCAAAGCTTTAAGCAGGAGTGAAAAACTCCTAATCCCTGAATAAGGCCTGCGGGACTCTATCCCACATCTTCTGAATGCAACCCAGACACTTTAATTAAGCTAAAGCCTTATCTAGATGGGAAGGCCTCGATCCTACAACTGCTTAGGTAACAGCTAAGCGCTCAAACCAGCGAGCATCCATCTACTTTCCCCGCCGTTCCGGGGCGAGGCGGGGAAAGCCCCGGCAGGGAATCAACCTGCATCGTCGGATTTGCAATCCGAAATGAAATTCACTACGAGGCTGGCAGGAAGAGGACTTGAACCTCTGTGCATGGAGCTACAAACCACCGCCTAACCCTCGGCCATCCTACCTGTGACAATCACCCGCTGATTTTTCTCCACTAACCACAAAGATATTGGCACCCTCTACCTCGTATTTGGTGCCTGAGCTGGTATGGTCGGGACTGCCCTCAGCCTGCTAATTCGAGCTGAACTAAGCCAACCCGGCGCCCTACTAGGCGATGACCAAATTTATAATGTAATCGTTACTGCCCACGCTTTTGTAATAATCTTCTTCATAGTGATGCCAATCATGATTGGCGGCTTCGGAAATTGACTAGTCCCACTTATAATCGGGGCCCCTGATATGGCCTTCCCACGAATAAACAACATAAGCTTTTGACTTCTACCCCCCTCTTTCCTGCTCCTCCTTTCCTCCTCTGGCGTGGAAGCCGGGGCCGGAACCGGTTGGACCGTTTACCCCCCTCTTGCAGGCAACCTAGCCCACGCAGGGGCCTCTGTCGACCTCACAATCTTTTCTCTCCATCTAGCAGGCGTTTCCTCAATTCTGGGGGCCATTAACTTCATCACAACCATTATTAACATAAAACCCCCAGCCATTTCACAATATCAAACCCCCCTATTTGTTTGATCCGTCCTGGTAACAGCCGTTCTCCTTTTATTATCTCTCCCAGTTCTTGCCGCGGGCATTACAATACTCCTCACAGACCGTAATTTAAACACCACATTCTTTGACCCGGCAGGAGGGGGAGACCCAATCCTGTACCAACACCTATTTTGATTCTTTGGTCACCCAGAAGTATACATTTTGATTCTCCCAGGATTTGGTATAATCTCCCACATTGTAGCCTATTACGCCGGCAAGAAAGAACCCTTCGGCTATATGGGAATAGTATGAGCCATAATAGCAATCGGACTACTCGGCTTTATTGTCTGAGCCCACCACATATTTACAGTAGGGATAGATGTAGATACACGAGCATACTTTACATCAGCAACAATGATTATTGCTATCCCAACCGGAGTAAAAGTCTTTAGCTGACTAGCCACTCTTCACGGAGGGACAGTTAAATGAGACACCCCACTTTTATGAGCACTCGGGTTTATCTTCCTATTCACTGTGGGAGGCCTTACAGGGATTATTCTAGCCAATTCCTCCATTGACATTGTCCTGCACGACACTTACTACGTTGTAGCCCACTTCCACTACGTTCTCTCCATAGGCGCTGTATTTGCCATCATAGGAGCATTCGTACATTGATTCCCATTATTTTCAGGGTACACCCTACACAGTGCTTGAACCAAAATCCATTTCGGAGTCATGTTTATTGGAGTTAACCTTACCTTCTTCCCCCAACACTTCCTAGGCCTAGCAGGGATACCACGACGCTACTCAGACTACCCAGACGCCTACACCCTTTGAAATACCGTTTCATCAATCGGCTCCCTAATGTCTTTAGTTGCAGTAATCATGTTTCTCTTCATCTTATGAGAAGCTTTCGCCACTAAACGAGAAGTATCAACTGTAGAACTAACAACAACCAACGTAGAATGACTACACGGGTGCCCTCCCCCCTACCACACTTTTGAAGAGCCTGCATTTGTACAGGCCCAAACAAACTAACAAGAAAGGAAGGAATCGAACCTCCACAAACTAGTTTCAAGCCAGCTACATTACCACTCTGCCACTTTCTTCCATGAAATGCTAGTAAAACTAAATTATACTGCCTTGTCAAGGCAGAGTTGCAAGTTAAATCCCTGCGCATTTTAAGCCCCAGGGCTTAATGGCACATCCCTCACAACTAGGATTCCAAGACGCGGCCTCGCCTGTAATAGAAGAACTTCTGCATTTTCACGACCATGCCTTAATAATTGTATTCCTAATTAGCGCTCTGGTCTTATACATTATCGTAATAATAGTCTCCACAAAACTCACTAACAAGTATATTTTAGACTCCCAAGACATTGAAATTATCTGAACAATTCTCCCAGCCCTCATTCTAGTAATAATTGCTCTCCCATCTTTACGCATCCTCTACCTAATAGACGAAATTGTTGACGCTCGACTGACAATCAAAGCAATGGGCCACCAATGATACTGAAGTTATGAATACACAGACTACGAAGACCTAGCTTTCGACTCATACATAATCCCTACTCAAGACCTAGCCCCCGGCCAATTTCGCTTACTAGAGACAGACCATCGAATAGTAGTCCCTGTAATAGCCCCTGTCCGAATACTAGTGTCTGCTGAAGACGTAATCCACTCCTGAGCAGTCCCCGCACTAGGTGTCAAAATAGACGCTGTCCCAGGGCGTCTTAATCAAACAGCTTTCATCACGATCCGCCCAGGAGTTTTCTATGGACAATGCTCTGAAATTTGTGGCGCCAACCATAGCTTTATACCCATTGTAGTTGAAGCTGTCCCCCTAACTCACTTTGAAAACTGATCCTCCCTCTTACTCAAGGACGCCTCACTGGGAAGCTAAACAGGGATCAGCGTTAGCCTTTTAAGCTAAAAATTGGTGCCTCCCAACCACCCCCAATGATATGCCTCAATTAAACCCCGCCCCTTGATTTGCTATTATTGTATTTTCATGACTTGTCTTCCTAACCGTGCTCCCAAATAAAATTCTTAGCCACACATTTCCTAATGAGCCCTTAACCCCAGACGCCCAAGACTTTAAAACAACAACCTGAACCTGACCATGGCACTAAACTTATTCGACCAATTCATGAGCCCCACACATCTTGGCATCCCTTTAATTGCCATCGCATTAACACTCCCCTGAGTTCTGACCCCCGCCCCCTCGGAACGATGGCAAAACAACCGACTAACCACGCTCCAAACCTGATTTGTTAAAACATTTACACAGCAGCTGCTCACCCCCCTAAACCCCGGGGGCCACAAATGAGCAATGATCCTAACAGCCTTAATAGCTTTTCTATTAACACTCAACATTCTAGGCCTTCTCCCATACACCTTTACCCCTACAACACAACTCTCCCTCAACATAGGCCTAGCCGTGCCGTTCTGACTCGCCACTGTTATTATTGGGCTTCGAAACCAACCGACTGCCGCCCTAGGCCACCTACTGCCGGAAGGAACCCCTGTTCCTCTTATCCCCATCCTAATTGTAATCGAAACAATTAGCCTCTTCATTCGCCCGCTCGCCCTCGGGGTCCGGCTAACAGCCAACCTAACAGCCGGCCATTTACTCATTCAACTCATTTCAACAGCCACCTTCGTTCTCCTGCCAATAATCCCAACAGCAGCCCTCTTCACCGCAATCCTCCTTGCACTTCTTACTTTACTAGAAATCGCAGTAGCAATAATCCAAGCCTACGTATTTGTTCTATTATTAAGCCTCTATTTACAAGAAAACGTATAATGACCCACCAAGCACACGCATATCATATGGTTGATCCAAGCCCGTGACCCCTGACAGGCGCAGCAGCCGCTCTCTTAATAACGTCAGGTCTAGCTATCTGATTCCACTTCCACTCCACCACCCTAATATCTCTAGGCCTAGTACTTCTTATTCTCACAATATATCAATGATGACGTGATATTGTTCGAGAAGGAACCTTCCAAGGACATCACACACCCCCTGTACAAAAAGGCCTCCGCTATGGTATAATTCTGTTCATCACATCCGAAGTATTCTTCTTCCTCGGATTCTTTTGAGCCTTCTACCACTCTAGCTTAGCCCCCACCCCAGAACTGGGAGGATGCTGACCACCAACGGGAATCACCCCTCTAGACCCCTTTGAAGTGCCTCTCCTCAATACCGCCGTACTACTAGCTTCAGGGGTAACAGTCACTTGGGCCCACCACAGCCTCATGGAAGGCAAACGAAACCAGGCTATTCAAGCCCTAATCCTTACAGTTATCCTAGGCTTCTATTTCACCGCTCTTCAAGCTATAGAGTACTATGAAGCCCCTTTTACCCTAGCAGACGGGGTCTACGGCGCCACCTTCTTTGTAGCAACAGGCTTTCATGGACTCCATGTAATTATTGGGTCAACCTTCCTCACCATCTGCCTTCTCCGCCAAATCCTCCATCACTTCACAACAGAACATCACTTCGGGTTTGAAGCAGCTGCCTGATATTGACATTTCGTCGACGTAGTGTGACTTTTCCTATATATCTCCATCTACTGATGAGGCTCATATCTTTCTAGTATGAATAATAGTACAAGTGACTTCCAATCACCCAGTCTTGGTTAAACCCCAAGGAAAGATAATGAATTTAACACTAACCATCATGGCTATAACACTCAGCCTCTCCCTCCTTCTCATTCTAGTATCATTTTGACTCCCACAGCTAAGCCCCGACGCAGAAAAACTTTCTCCTTATGAATGCGGGTTCGACCCTCTAGGGTCCGCACGTCTGCCATTTTCCCTCCGCTTCTTCCTAATCGCCATTCTATTTTTATTATTCGACTTAGAAATTGCCCTTCTTCTTCCCCTTCCATGAAGCAACCAACTATCTGACCCTTTTAGCACATTCATACTAGCCGCAACTGTTCTAATTCTCCTCACTCTTGGATTAATTTATGAATGGGCCCAAGGAGGCCTCGAATGAGCTGAATAGGGGGCTAGTCCAAAATAAGACCTTTAATTTCGGCTTAAAAAATCGTGGTTTAAATCCACGCCCCCCTTATGACTCCCGTACACTTTAGCTTCACTTCCGCCTTTACCCTCGGGCTGATAGGACTCGCATTCCACCGCACTCACCTCCTATCTGCCCTCCTATGTTTAGAAGGTATAATACTCTCATTATTCATCGCCCTCGCCCTATGGGCGCTTCAACTAGAATCAACCACTTTCTCTGCTGCCCCCCTGCTCCTCCTTGCCTTCTCAGCATGTGAGGCCAGCGCAGGCCTAGCCTTACTAGTTGCCACCGCTCGAACCCACGGCACCGATCGCCTTCAAACCCTAAATCTACTACAATGCTAAAAATCTTAATTCCCACAATTATGCTCTTCCCAACAATCTGACTCACCTCTTCAAAATGGCTCTGAATTCATACAACAGCCCAAAGTATGCTTATCGCCTCCATTAGTTTAACCTGACTAAAATGAAACACAGAAACAGGTTGGACCTTCCCCAACTTCTATCTGGGGGCAGACCCCCTGTCCGCCCCCCTCCTTGTCCTAACCTGCTGACTTCGCCCCCTCATAATCCTAGCAAGTCAAAACCATATTGCCCCCGAACCTATTAATCGCCAACGAATGTACCTCACCCTCCTGACCTCCCTACAATTATTTCTTATCATAGCATTTGGGGCTACCGAAATTATTATATTTTATGTCATATTTGAAGCAACCCTAATCCCGACTTTAATAATTATTACTCGCTGAGGGAATCAAGCCGAACGCCTAAACGCAGGCACATACTTTCTATTTTATACTTTAGCAGGCTCCCTGCCCCTGCTAGTAGCCCTTCTCCTTCTCCATCATAACCTAGGCACTCTTTCCATGCTTATTTTACAACACACGCCTCCTCTCCATTTAGCCTCCTGAGGAGACAAAATCTGATGGGCAGGCTGCCTAATCGCCTTCCTAGTAAAAATACCCTTATATGGGGTTCACCTTTGACTACCAAAAGCCCATGTAGAAGCCCCCGTCGCGGGCTCTATAGTACTAGCAGCAATTTTACTAAAACTAGGGGGGTACGGTTTAATGCGCATTGTAATTATACTAGACCCGCTTTCTAAAGAAATAGCATACCCATTTATTATTCTGGCCCTTTGGGGCATCATCATAACAGGCTCGATCTGCCTCCGACAAACAGACCTAAAATCTCTAATCGCCTATTCCTCAGTCAGCCACATAGGCCTGGTAGCAGGAGGCATCTTAATTCAAACCCCATGGGGCTTTACCGGAGCAATCATTTTAATAATCGCCCACGGCCTAGTCTCCTCAGCCCTATTCTGCCTTGCCAACACCGCCTATGAACGCACACATAGCCGCACAATAATTCTAGCTCGAGGGCTACAAACAATTTTCCCCCTCACTGCCACCTGATGGTTTATCATAAGCCTCGCAAATTTAGCACTTCCCCCATCCCCCAATCTGATAGGAGAACTCACCATTATCACCACCCTATTTAACTGATCCCCCTGAACCCTCATTATAACCGGCACTGGCACACTAATTACTGCCGCATACTCCCTATACCTCTTCCTTATGACCCAACGAGGCCCTCTACCAACTCACACCACAAACCTCCAACCCGCCCACACCCGTGAACACCTGCTGATCTCCCTCCACCTCCTGCCCCTTGTCCTTCTCATTTTAAAACCTGAGCTCATATGAGGATGATGGTACTGTAGGCACAGTTTAAACAAAACATTGGATTGTGATTCCAAAGATAGAGGTTAAACTCCTCTTGCCCACCGAGAGAGGCTAGAAACAGTGAGGACTGCTAACCCCCACCCCCATGGTTAAACTCCATGGCTCACTCGCTCCTAAAGGATAACAGCTTATCCATTGGTCTTAGGAACCAAAAACTCTTGGTGCAAATCCAAGTAGCAGCTATGGCAGACCTCATAATACCAACCACACTAATACTTATACTAGTAACATTAGCTTACCCGCTACTAATAACTCTAAACCCCAAACCACAAGACCCCCGCTGAGCCCTGACTCACGCAAAAACAGCCGTAGCCCTTGCATTTTTCATCAGTTTAATTCCCCTAATAATCTTCCTCGACCAGGGGGCAGAAAACATTACCACTAACTGAAACTGAATAAATATTGCAACCTTCGATATCAATATTAGCTTCAAATTTGACCACTATGCCCTAATCTTCGCCCCTATTGCATTATTTGTAACCTGGTCTATTCTAGACTTCGCTTCCTGGTACATACATTCCGACCCGAATATAAACCGTTTCTTTAAGTACCTACTTCTATTTCTAATAGCCATAATTGTCTTAGTTACTGCCAATAATTTATTTCAACTTTTTGTAGGCTGGGAAGGAGTGGGGATCATATCCTTTCTCCTGATTGGCTGATGATACGGGCGAGCCGATGCTAACACCGCCGCCCTCCAAGCCGTCCTCTACAACCGAGTAGGCGATATCGGCTTAATCCTATCTATCGCCTGACTTGCAATAAACCTCAACACATGAGAAATCTCACAAATATTTGCAATTTCAGAACAATTTGACCTAACACTCCCCCTTATTGGGCTAATCGTGGCAGCTACCGGCAAGTCAGCCCAATTTGGCCTGCACCCATGACTCCCCTCCGCCATAGAAGGCCCCACCCCCGTATCTGCCCTACTGCACTCAAGTACAATAGTTGTAGCAGGGATCTTCCTACTCATTCGTCTTCACCCCCTTATAGAAAATAACCAACTAGCCTT
>JAOUQT010075414.1:0-10170 GCA_025769995.1 Xyliphius kryptos
ATTATTATTATTATTATTATTATTATTGTTATTATTATTATTATTATTATTATTATTATTATTGTTATTATTATTATTATTTGCGGTTCAAGCACTTTAGCTCAGAGTTTTCTTATTATTATTTAAATACATAGACTGTAAACCCTAACCAATATCAAACTTGGAGAGTAGATGCATCTTCGCCAATAACAAAAAAGATCATACCATTTGGCCCATAATTGGCTTTATAGTGTAACACAACACGTTTAGGCTTATACCCCAAAATTTTTACAAACTGTACATGTTTTTTCCCCCAAAATATGAATGAACTACTTTTGTGTTTTGTGTAGTTCAAGGTTTTCCAGACAAATCCCATGTGCTTGGGATCAAACAATTCTGCAACTCGTGCTCTTCAATAATTAGGAAATAAAGTTGGACTTTTCCATTCCGTAAGGTTGCTACACAACAGTGAATCCAAACGTCTAAATTCAAATTTATTCATCATTTATAATAAAATTCTAAAACTCAATAACACTTCACTCAGAAATTTTACAACTTCACACAAACATTCAGCATCAGACCCTGAGGAGGCTAAATAAATTTAGTGCACATATGTGTTTAAGGGGTTCTATAAAGGCTCTATGTCTAACTGGACTTTTTCAGGCTGCTATATGCAAATTAGTTCTTAAGTCACACAAAAACACACACACACCATCATTTTCCCAGGCTGCAATATATATGGGGTTCATCAAAACCACAAAAAAAAAAACCCTCTATTTGTTCGGTTTATACATCTTTTACTCTTCAGCTAATATTGAAACTATTGGAACTTTATATACGATTATATAAAGTTGATAAAGTTGACCTTGAAACTGTTTCAGGGTATAGCATGTATAAGTTAAATCAATCATGACTTCACATGACTAAAAATTATTTTATATACACTTCAGCTCTATATATACTGTATATAGAAAGAGATAAAGAATATGTAAAATGACTTAAATGGGATTTGATTCTATATGTGTATTAATTTAAATATATATATAAATATATATATAAATATATATATAAATATATATATATATTGGTCCCAGAAGTTTCTCTCACTTTTAACCATTTATTGCAAGTTGTGCTGCAATCATAGAAAATTGTAAATAATATAAGCATGACCCTTGACATGCCAGGGACAATAATAACTCCACAAATTCCTTACTGTCCGGCTGTAGGTATAATCATAGTATGTCTCAGACATTTAAAACTTTTAAAAGTACTTTGTCAGGTACTATAGAGCAGTGAAAGCAAACACCACTTTAATGTGTTTCTAATTATCTTATCTTATCTTATTACTTAATCAGACACGTGAACTGTGGTGTGGAGTAAACGCACGGCACCGAATAGAATAACAAGATCCATTTACAGTACAAAACAAGACATTGTGCTACCACGAGAGGAGGGTGCCCATAAATTCACTTCCTGCTGTTGTGGCTTCTGGCACTTTGTGTATTTACAGAAATGTTACAGCCTGACAGCATACAATTAAACCTGTCATAACAGAGCTCATCCAACAAAAAATGGAGCTGAAGTCATCCTAGTGTGTGCGAGGGTGTGTGTAGGATGAAATGTATGGCCACAATAAGTTTATGAAACACCATTCATCCTAAACTACCAATCTGCCCATCTGTGTTTTTTTTTTTTCACCTTGATATGCATTTCGAAACAAAGCAAGATAGACGGAATAAACAGAATAAACAAGAGCAGGCTTTTTAAGCCCTACATGTCTGAATTATTGTTTTGATTGATGACTGATCCCTTTACTCCAGTGGTGTGTGTATGTTTGACCCTTTGCTCTGGAATAGAGGAGGTTTAAAAAAGCTGCCTGAGTTCATGCCACTATCTGCTTTTGAAGTTGAAACAATTTACATTTACATTACATTTACATTTGGTCATTTAGCAGACGCTTTTTTTCCAAAGCGACTTGCAAATATCCCAACTTGATTGGGGTCAGAACACAGGGTAGATAGAGTCTTCCTGAATCAATGAGGGTTAAGGGTCTTGCTCTAGAACCCACAATGATAACTTCATTGGACCAAAACTGAACCAAAGTGAAGGCAAATGAGATAATGTGGCTAGTTTTTATGCTATTGTATAGTTTGTGTTTTGTGTGTATTTGTCTGTCCATTTAGACATAGATCTGTCAGTTTGTCAATTCTTCTTCTTTTTTCGGCATTATACCCTTTATTATTCGGGGTCGCCACAGCGATAAACTCCCATATCAGACTTGGCCAAGTGTTTTATGTCGGATGCCCTTCCTGACACATTCCTCACCCTCTACAATTACAGTTACAAATAATGCTGAAAGAACCATATCTCCATGCAGTCTCCATAGACTAAAAGTGGATTTTAGCTCTTCTGGTTCATTTATTGTGTACTGTAATGTAAAAAGAGTAATAGACCTCACTGTATGATAGCATACAGCCATTGAGTGCTGACGTGTGGAATGAATAAAAGGCATGTCCACCATGGTGGCTCTCACTAATGAACTCCAAACTAGTCCTGAACACAAAAAACTAGAACAGCTGTTTATTATTTGCAGTTGAGTTTCAATAACCACACACAAACTAAAAACCACAAAAGTGACACAGAGCACTCTGTCATTGGAATCTGAAACAGTGAGAACACATTTACTGAAAGGATAAATTACAGTTTAGCTTCTGTAGGTCAATTGAAAACAAATTCAGATGTGACCGTTTTCAGCTAAATTTGGCCTGTCAAAAACCACTTGGGTGATATTGTTTTAAAAGGAAGCAATATAATATACCTATTTAATTAACTTCATAAGTTCCCAGTCATGTCTGGAATTCCCTCCCAATGAGTTGATACTAGTTTTCATCTAGTACTGTATGTACTGTAAGCAGTAGGTCTTTTGAGTAAGCAATAATGTAGTAATCATGTAAACACAACCTTGACGAATCACGACTGCCATATCACAAAACTTGTTTGATGTAAGAGGTCACACCACCACTGTAAAAGTTCAGCTGACAGTGCAGATAATAAACTGAATAATCAGTCCAGTAAAGTTTTCTCAGAATTGGACAATGGTGATCATAACTTCGATTTGAAATGCTGGAAAATCTTTCAGTAATCCTCAAAGTAACAAAAAAACTGATGCAATTGATCTTTAACACTATTGAATCCTGCATTCAAAACCGTTTGTATTTTAGGCCTATTCACCAAAAAAAAAAAAAAAAAAATTCCAGTATGCTATTCTAAAAGTTATTAGATAAGTTTAGTTCTTCGACTGAGGTAAATTTGTAGAAGAAGCTTTAGTTTTGGTTTTATATGATCATTCTTCATATACTAAAAACAGTAAAAGGCCAAAAAAAATGTATTTGTTTTTAATTGTATATAAAAAATTTACTTGAAATATATAAAGGCACTAAATATACTGTGAGGGCACAATCATTTATGTATCAGCAAAAATTTTTTTTTAACATTTTATATACTAAAAAGTGAAACAGAATTTCCAATTATAATATAAAGAAACTGACCAAGGCTATCAAAACAAGTTTAAACTGTAAATCAATCAGCTGGCATCACTTTACCATTTAAAATTGTGTAAAGTTTTACTTTTAAGTGCCCAAATAATCTTGGCCCGAAAATAAAGTATGAAAAAAAGAGGAAATGTTCTATAAAATGAAGTATTTTTTTGCTTATTTTATTCAACACCTTGCCCTGCGAATACAAATCACCTCAATAGAGCACATACGATCAACTTTCCATGTGCTGCACACATAATAACTGGTAATAGTGATTGTTTTAGCTTTGCAGCTAAAATGCCTGGAAAGTGCATATCACATGACCATTCACGTACACTGGGCACACTTCTGCCAGTTAAACAGAACTGAAAGCAGATTTCTATGTTGCTATTAGTTACTGTTGAGACCCAGTAAGTAAAGCTGTGTTTTTGTTTAATTAAACTTGGTCCTTTTTTATTTTAAACTTGCTCTTTACATCCTTGAAAGCACTAGTGGTGTGTATATCGAGTGTAAAAATGCCTTTAGCACTGTATGGTTTACAAACAAAAACCTAACAGTGTGGACATATTTTTACTTCAAAGCTACTGTGATTGATCCAGACAAATAAAGTAAAGAAATTAATTAGCTGGAGATCTATGGTAGATTTTGGAGCTCAGTTTGGTTACTAGGTTTTAGGTATTTTGGAAATTGGAAAACTTCTGTTTTATTATTATTTTTTAATAATTATAAATAATTTTGCAAAACTGCAAGCAACTTTTGTAGACATCAAGAGAAAACACATTTAGATTAGTGATCATGGGATTTCTTTCAACTGCGCTGTTGGCGGGATAGATATAAATGTTCTTATTTAGCACAATATCGACTCTGTACGTTATGGGTGCCAAAGAGAGTAAAAATATTCATTCTCTACTTCTGGGAAAAACGGTGTCGTTTTCTCCCCCCTCCTTTTCCCCTTTTTTTCTCAAAAAAGCCAGTGTTGTCAGTGCATCATATAAAAGAAGATATACAAGTAATTCACATGCTAATTGCATGGCTGCTTTATAAACCAAAAGAGAAGAGAAGAGAGGAAAAGTGCTATTGAGAGGAGAAGGGGGGATGAGGGAGGCAAATAGGGGAAAAAGTAGGAGAGAGGGGGCAGTGAGAGCAGCAGTGTTGAGCTTGCCGAGAGACACAGAGACGTGAATGTTTGTGTGTGTGCAGATTTGCAAACTACCACAAATTTGTAATACCTTCCTATCATTATAAACTTGTGTCCTGACTGATATTTATGACAAACCGACAGGGAAACCACTGCAACAAGTACAACAAATGAGCTATGGGTAAAGATTCTTCGTTTGGCTCACAGTGTGAGATGGTACAACCACAGTATGATAGGGAGGCTCACTGTGTGTATAGAACCACATATACAAAGTTACAATATATAATGTTACATTTATACTCATACAAAATGTGGACAGTAACCAGTATCCATTTATGTAATAATATCTTAATAAACAATTTAGAACCTGTTATATACTTTCTTTAGATGTTCTGCGGTTCAGAAGGCATCCCCCATCTGACTACTCTCCACCTATGGCTTTATAACGGCACATTGTTCATCACTGCATGATATCATAGCTTATCCAAAACTATTACCTAAGCACGGGAACAAAAGGCTTCAAAACATTTATAGTTTTTTAATAATCTGCTGAAAATAAAATGCCTTGATCAAAGGTAACAATTATATGATTTTAAATTAAGTATCTGTCCCATGAAACTGAGAGCTCACATCCAGGAACAACACATCCAGATGGACTACAATGGTTTTTCAACTCCAGTGAGGATGTTATATTTCAAGGTACTAACAATTTATAAACCGATATCCAAATAAAATGTGTAATATTATTATAATTCATACATTCATTATCTTCTGCTTAATTCTCTACTAGGAGTTTCCCATGCCCATCCAGGGAAGAACATTTCAGGCACTGGGCAGTTGGAATCCATCGCTGGGCACTCACACACTCACTCACACAACCGAAGAGCCCGGTGGAAACCCAAGCAAACGCAGGGAGAACATGGAAACTTCACCCCGACTGGAATTTTAACAGGACTAAGAAGTCCAGGGGTTAGACATTGAAACTAAAAAACCTGGTTTTAGACCACAATCATTGATTAGTACGGTGTAGGGCCTCCTTTTGCGGCCAATACAGCGTCATTTGGTCTTGGGAATGACGTCTACAAGTCCTGCACAGTGGTCATAGGGATTTTAAGACATTCTTTTTACAGGATAGTGACCAGGTCACTACGTGATGCTGATGGAGGAAAGCGTTTCCTGACTTGCTCCTCCAAAACCCCCCAAAGTGGCTGAATAATATTTAGATCTGGTGTGCAGGTCATGGGAGATGTTCAACTTCACTTTCATGTTCATCAAACCAATCTTTTGAGCTCTGCACCCATAATGTTGTGTGCATTGCAATATTTGGAGCTCTTAAACTGTGCTCTTATCCTGCTAACTGAACCTTCACACTCTGCTCTTACTGGTGCAATGTGACATTAATGAAGACTGGCCACCAGGCTGCTCCAATTCTATCGTGTGCCAAAAGTCTATCGCAATACTAAATATGTTTAGTAAAGTTAAACACTTATTTTTTTTTATTATTTTCCAAATTCCAGTAAGATCTGTCCTTTACTAAAAATGTGACTTAGGTTCTGATCATTACAGTGTCAGGGCCATTAGTACAATTAGCATATTGATTAGTAAAGGTTGCCATGGTAGCTGACATTGGTTAATCACATGGTTGTGGTAGTGAGTTGAACAGTGGCTTATTTCAATTCTTTGACACACCTGCTGAAAACATTGCATCTGATTTAAGACTCAAACAGGAGGCAAAGGCGCTCAGTAATTCTAGCTGGGGTAGTGTGCCATTTTGGTTCGAAGCCCTATCTGGGTGTCTTCATCTTCTTCCTGTGTCTGCGTGGGGTTCCTTTGGGTTTTCATGTTTCTTCCCACATTCAAAAACATGTGTTCTAGGTAAATTGAATGCTCGTAATTACCCTGTTTGTGTGTGTGGCTGTGTGAGTGAATGTTTGCCCAGCAATGAATTGGTGCCCTGTCTTGGGTTTATCTGCTGCTGGTCCAAGCTCTCATCCTATCCTGGCTCAACTATTGTAATTCTTTGCTGGGTGGTCTTCCAGCTTCCACAATCAGGCCTCTACAGTTGGTTCAAAACTCTGCAGCCCAACTTGTGTTCAATCACCCAAAACAAACTTATGTCACTCTCATTTGACTTTGGCCTACAGGACAATCTCTTGAGCTGCCCCCTATTACCTTCAATGCATCTTTCCAAAATACACTTGGATTTGTTTACTGCGCTCTAGTGATGAATGTTGCTTGTTGATTCCAGCTCACCGTGATGCTAATACACACTCCATATCGTTCCCCACCGCTAAATAGTGGAACGATCTTCTCAAAACTGTCTGTAATGCTGAGTCTTTTAACATTTTTAACATTCTCTTGTAGCCGGTTTCTCCTGAACTACTGACTTGTGTTGTTATCTCATTTGTAAGTTGCTTTGGATAAAAGCATCTGCTAAATGTCTAAAGGTAAATGCAATATGTACTGTGACTGATGCAAAGTAACTGTATTTCATGCATCGGTGGTATTGGTCATCCCCAGACTCATCAGTTTCAGTTTCATACCAACCAAAAGCTGTATGTTTCCAATAGACTAAACTAGTTTTGGAGATATTTAAGTTTAGGACTCCTTTAAAAAACAGCAATGTGTTGCTTTAACTTGACACACATATATACACCATAACCAATTTAAAACCATGTCAGTCTGAACATGTTGAAAACAATCCAACACCAACCAAATAACATCTGGTAAGTATTGGTCCTGTGGTGGTCTCTTTCCAATAAACAACTCTACAGATGTTTTTCAACTGAGGTTTGCCTTTTCATTTGATACATAATGTTTAAAGCAATTTTATATAGCTCCTTCACAATTAAATTTACATAAGATAAAAAGTGTTCTTGAGCAGATTCATGCCCATGCTTTTTATTTTCCACAAGCTGCTTATAACATGCCACTATTTTATTTACATTGATAAATAAACAAAAAGCCAGTAGGAGATTAGTCTTCTAAGTTATTACATGCACCATTACATTTGTATCTCCTAAATCCACAACTGCACATTAGTACACATACACACAAGTACATGCATGCTTGCAGAATGAGTCATTAATAGGATACAAAGGCAGTCACACGCAAAAAAACTATTGAAACTTTGCTGCATGACTGTATTGTCTGAGTATTTTTCTTGTTTGGACTATGGTCATTCTACCTGTTATCAAATCACCTTGTAAAGTTTTAAAATTTCAATTATACAGCTAACCATATGTTTGATATATGATCTAGATCAGGGGTCTAACCTTTTTGACACAGAGCTACTTCTTGGTTACCAAAGAATGCAAGGAATATTATATATACACACTTCTGGAATAACAACAGAATAGTCACAGCACCGAACTATCGCTGGGCACACACTCACACCCTCAGCTACACATATTATATAATCACGCACAATTTTAGAGCATTCAATTTACCTTGAACCCATGTTTTGGACTGTGGGAGGAACCCCGCTGAAACCCACGTGGACACGGGGAGAACATCACCCAGATCGGGATTTGAACTGGTAATCCCCAGTACTGAGAGGTGAAAGTGCTAACCACTAAGCCACGTGCCACCCTAAATAGATATATTTTCGAAAAAATCAATAAATCAAAAGAATGAAATGAAAAAAAAAGACCTTGAATGATAAACATTAACTAATGTAATGAAATTGTAACAAATCTGTGTTGTATCTATCTAAGTGCTTTATTTAGAGTATTAACCCATTTATGATAACTGACTATTGTGTAACGCGGCGCAGTGGCTTAGTGGTTAGCATGTTTGCCTTTCAGCGCTGTGGATTCCTGGTTCGAATCCTGATCTAAGTGGAGTTTCCACATACATGTTGTCCACGTGTGTTTTCTCCGGGTTCTCTTGTCTCTAGGTAAATTGAATGCTCTAAATTGACCAGTATAATGTGTGTTTTTGTGTGGATGTGTGAGTAAGTGTGTACCCAGCGATGGGTTGGCGCCCTGTCCTGGGTGTATCTGCCCAGCGCCAGAGATGTTCTCCCCTGGATGGGCAGTAGAGGGATAAGCGGGAAATAATGGATGTTTGTTGTGTAGTTGCTGTGTTTATATCCAATGGTGTGCTATAAAAATTGAAATTGAACACGCATTAGTTCTACTTTTTGTTCTAATTAACTTTACAATAATAAATAAATAGGGCAGGAAATGGGAGTCAAAAGTGACACTCTCTGCTAAGTTAATAAGTAGTCTGTGATGCACTTCACCTTCAGATACACACACGCACATATGCACACACGGTCTGCTTGCTCATAGCCTCCCCACTGACCTAATGTCTGCTTTTAACTCCACTGCAAGCTAATGACTGATAGAGAGGCTGTGTGTTTTTGTGTGAACATGCGTGTAGGATGCTGTCTGTGTTGTTTGTCGACAGGAAGGTGTCGTGGCTCCATGTGTCTGTTGCTAAGTGCCTGTAGGCTGGATGGTCCTCCTCTTCTGGACACAGGCCAGCCCCTTAAATCACATCTGGGGAAACTGATACATCTCACCTTGGCCTGTTCACATCCAATCACACACACACACACACGTAAGCACACATATGTATTTAAGATACATGCATCTTTATCACTTATCATTCAATTGATTATACAATAATATTAAATTGAAAGCCAATCTAAACCTAAATGACTGTATGTATGTTTTATTTTTTTTAATGAATTAATTAACCCCTTTCCCAGTATACCGTTGCCGGTCCTATTTATGCCTCGCCACCATAAACATCTGAACTATCATGTAGTCAGCGTATTTTTGAGCAGACTGTATAGCTATGCTTCCAGGACTAAGAACAACAGCACATCCCCAAAGGAATCACAATGTTGGCAAACAAAGGCTACAGCCATGTTGCGAAGTTCTGGAGCAACAGTTTCATCGATGACATTTTTCCAGAAATATGTGACTGATAGAAACAGTTACCTGATGCAGGAATTGTCTAACTTTGAAGAGTTGTTGTTTCGTGTGAAGCGGCGGCCGTGTTTAGAATCAAAAAGCGGGTGGGGCTTCATCATGCTTATCCCATCCTTTGGTTTCCCATGGTTTACATATATAGATGATAACTTCATCAATATTGTAGCATCAATATTATAAGTAAAATTAAGCCAAAATGTGCCAAGCCAAGACATCGAAGATTGTTGTTCAAGAAATGTATTTATATAGCACTTTGTACAGCAGTACATTGCAGTGTTATGAGCCTGAAGCCCCAAAGAGCAAGCTGTAGCGACAGTGGCAAAAATACACTCCCTGTTTTTTTGTGAATTAAATCTATTTAGTCTTAGTAATTATATACTAGTTATTTGGTCACTCATCAAATCTCACCCTGCTCTTTGCGATAATAAGGTTGGGCAGGTTAAGCCGCATGTAACAACTCCGCAGCCCGAGTCGTGTTCAATCAGCTAAAGCGAACTCATGTCACTCCATTACTCATCTCGCTCCATTGGCTTCCTGTAGCTGCTCGCATTCAGTACAAGATACTGACTCTGGC
>JAOUQT010075435.1:0-10170 GCA_025769995.1 Xyliphius kryptos
GAAAAGGATGCCCTACACCATATTAATAAATTATTGTGGTCTAAAACCAGGTGTTTTTAGTTTCATTGTCCAACCCCTGTATATATAGAGATGGTTATGTGTGAAAGCTACAGTGGATCAGTAGATTCTGAAATACCAGCACCATCTGGTACCAACCACCATGACACATTCAAAGTCACTTCAGTCACCTTGCTTCACCATTCTGATGATCAGTTTGTACTTCAGTATGTTGTGTTGACCTCCTCTACATGACTAAATACATCGAGTTGCGGCCATGTGATTAGCTCATTTGTGTTAATAAGCAGTTGAAATTGAATAATCCCAAAGAAATAAAGCACTTCATAATTGTGTGAAATTTCAGACAATTTAAACATTACCGTCACCACTGATGCGAGCGCAAACAGTGGCGCAAAAGAAACAAAAGGTCAGGAAACTTACCAAGATTTCTATTTACTACAATTTGTACATATTTAAGCCAAATATGAATAATTTCTAAATGAATATCTAACATAGCAAAGGTTAAAGCATATTAACTTACCTTCGTCCATATGATTCCCCAGTAAAGTGATTTTTTTCTCTTGAAATGTGTGGACTTCTGCAAACAGAAAGAGAGAGGAATAAATAATCAACGTCTCTGAGCTCTGTTGAATGACCCATGTGCTTCACTGATGTTAGGCAAGGTGCCTTCTTCTATTCAACAAGACTGGCTTTACCAGAAATATGAAGTGCTACTACAGTCAGTGTTGAGTTTGACAGCACGTTAATGAGCACCGGGGCATGCACTGACAAGTAAACAGAACATTACCCCCAAACATCTGGGTTCAAATTTACACTTGACTCAAATGAATGAGATGGAGAAAGTTTTTTTTTTTGCTGATTATGTGAAAGTTAATAAAAAAAGCAGTAATAATGAATGTTAGTCCTATCATTTCTCCTATTGACTTTTTATTTAAGATTCATCTGTTTAAATGGTGTCCACAAGTGAATAAATTGAAGAAACAGAAAATGGCCTCTGGGTCACATTATAAGCCATTTGTAGTCTACAAAAATAATAAAATGTTTCTGTAAACAATTCTACATCATTTTCACTGTTTATGAGTTAAAAATGAAGTGCTAGAGGGCACACCCTTCAGCAAAGAGGAGGGAAGGTAAGAAGGGATTCATTATCATTTAAAGTAACAGGCACAGAAACAATTTAGAGTGATTTTTTCCCCCCAGAAAGCATTGGAAAGATATCCGCAGATATTTAACCCGTGTTGTATTTTGACCAACAAATTTTTATAAAACTCATAAAGACCCCATACCCAGGAAACTGAAAAATGCATATAATAAGTCTTCTCTATTACAACAAATATCTCTGTATAAAAGAAAACATGGGTAAATTAATAAACGTTTGTAGAGCACATTAACAAAGGTTCTATCCGTCATGTATACATTGAAACTCAGAAGTTAAATGTAGTAATGTATCAAAGAGGTAAACTATAGAGAGAAGTAGGGGATACAATGAGTGAAGCAGCAGTGTTTTAGAGATCAGGCGAGTTCCAGCCCGTCCTGTCCATACAGTCACATCAGGCTGTTTACTACTAAACACACACTTTTCAGTATTACAGTATAGTCACTGTACAGTTGACTGCAATGCATTTCAGAATTTCTGGCTCTTCAAACACAAATGAGTAATAAATGATAAAATATGACTTACACCTAATAATTAAAGTGTCCAATCATACAATAAAAAAACATTACTTTGTTATAACAGCACTGTTGTTAACTTATTGTATTGTCTTTAAAAAAATCTTAATTCATTTGCTCTTTGTTCCTCTCAAATCATAGGTCATTTCCCTGGAGTAAATATGAAGTTGAACATATGATGATGCTCATGATGTTACCATGGAAAATAAGATGCATATAAGAAATAAAACAAACAAAAACGACTGCATCAATTTATAGATATAAAATTCATCAATAATTGAACTTAAAGTTTTTAATATGGACCTATTCATTTTTTCATAAAGTGTGACAAAAATTCAAAAAAGTCTTCTTTTAAACAATGTAAAAGTTTATTCTCTCCTGGAGCCACATGCAGACAGGAAAATGAAAGCAGAGTAGTTGTGCATCTGGCATCCTAGAACAGACGAGGAAAAATTTCAGAATGCAAGGAAATGCTGATGCTTTGTCTTTCAAAGCCTCGTTTTAGTGCAAGCCCGAAAACCCACACACAAAGTCAGAGGATACCTCTCTGGATTTTCCTTAAAGGTCAAGCCCAGGTAATGCTTGCTGGCAAAATTCTCCACTCCATTAAGACTCATTTATAGTTAATTGTCACATTAGCCCACATTAACTTCATATACATGTTTAACATCATATCTTTATGAGCACACGGGCCAACTTGATTAGGTTAATAGATGATGTGTGAAACAGACCTACACTGACATTTCAAAAAAAAATTTAAATCTGACCACGATGGTTAAAACTTGAGCGTCAGTGACGAAACTGTGAGTTACCTTCAGACTTGCTGGCCGTTCTGGCAGCTACACACGTGAAGAGCTTGAAAACCCCCTTCCATGAGTAGACTGGCTGTAGCCTAGCAGTGGGAGACATGGGGATTGCAGAAACTCTTCATTGCGCTCCTTCCATTAAAACAAAACAGCCCATAATAGAGGCCCCCCAACCAGTCCAATATCTGGTATTCCCAGTCAGCGCTGGCCTAGAGAGTAATAATGCTCCACAAGCTGTCTCAGGTACACTACCCTTATACTCCCAGGACACCAGAGGGTGAGGCCTGGCCGCTTACCTGCATGCAAAATCCCACAAGTTATCCAAATTACTGTTCACAGAATAAAAAAGCAGACGTGGGGCTGGCAAAAATCAAAGTCAAGGAATAGCATAAGGAGAACCCTAAATGAAAAAACCCAGAAGTAATCCAAAAATGTACACAGCACTCGAAATGCCAGAAAGGAAGCTTAGAGGGAGCCCAAGGAGTCTGGGAGCTAGAGGGAGAGTTCAGGAAAAGAGGAAACTCAAAGGCAGCAAAGCGAGTTTCCCACTCATCTACAGGCACATTCCAGTGGCAGACTGTGGGGCCACTCCCAGGCAGGCCCAAGTATCCTGTATAAATTCCAAATGAGAAGCGGGATGAAGAGCAGGAATTCTCTGTGGGGCAGGGGTAAAAATCAAGGAAAAGCAATACAGAGAGAAACAACAGACTCCAGCCTGCGTTCACTGTTGCTAAATGCAGTCTGTAGGCTGAGGAGTCGAATGTCAAGCAGGAGTTGGAATGTCCCCTTACTACCCCATCCCACTCTCTTACTGTGTCTGAACTGTACTTTTGGCCTGGCTCGTGTCAGATTACACAGCTCCACCTCCTCCTCTAATCATGGGTCTCAGACAAAGAAACGCTCAAATATAGAAAAGCACTACACTGCAACATACAGAAGAGGGAACAGCAGAAAAACCACTAGAAATTAAATGAATGTGTTTTAATTAAAACT
This sequence comes from Xyliphius kryptos, assembly GCA_025769995.1. Lineage (NCBI taxonomy): Eukaryota > Metazoa > Chordata > Actinopteri > Siluriformes > Aspredinidae > Xyliphius > Xyliphius kryptos. The sequence continues at coordinate 3,489 of JAOUQT010075435.1, forward strand.
GGTCACTTTACAAATTAAAAAAGCCAATAAAATTTAGTGAAATATAAAAAATTTTCAAGGCTATGATACAGACCATTCTAACCCCCGATTGCTCCCTGGGCACTGTGGAGGCTGCTCACCGTTGTGGGCACGTAAGCTCAATTCATGTGTGTTCACTGCACGGATGGGTTAAGTGCGGAGCACCAATTCCACTTTATGCGAGCATAGGGGAAAATAGATCACTTTCACTTTTTGTCACACATTGACAGAGTTTACAATATTCATAATTACATTAATCTCACCACTGCAGATACCCTAATAGCACCCAATGTAAACATACTCATACGTCTGTCAGTACCATTCCAATTGAAAAGCTAAAGCCACGGATAAACCCAGAATAGTCAAAACAGCAAATGATGCAAGATTCACAGTCGTATGACATTTATGTTAAATGAACTAGTGAAAGCACCACAGATGAATACATTTCAACTCTCTACTAAGCAGGAATGGCGACAACAATGACACTTCAGTGGCATCAATGACTCAATGACACTAAAAACCTGAGAACTTGTAGCACCTTCTTAAAAAGCCACTGGCCAACTGATTGTAGTTTCTGTTTCAAGTTTCAGCTTTACAAAAGGGCAAATGCAAAGGTGCGAGTCACGTGAGTCCCTTTTTAAATGTAGGGCTGTATGGTTACAGCTGCCATGTAGGAGTGGACTCGTGAGTACTGTTACCATTTACACTGTATTTCAAATAATTATACAGCAGTTGTTAGAATATAAAACTCAAAACTGGAAAGGTGTAACCTCAAACACTCAGTTTGTTAGGAAACACTTACTGACAATTTTAAGGATGCTACAAACTAGTTGTGGGGGTAGAAGTTATTTTGTCATTTACACTATCATTTAAGAACTACATCTCATATTTCCTTGACGAACAGATCAGTTCCATCAGCATTTGGCACTGAATTATATAGTTGACTGTGAACATTAATCTGAACTACCACCAGTACTCCTAATAATGTATTAACTTTTAGCAGATAGTAATCTAAAATAAGAGTGGAAATACAGTGTGTGGTAATATTTACTGTTTATTTAGGGAAACGTAACCGTTATTAAGACATTCCTGAACACAATGCAACTACAATAGTGTGCATTCATTTCATACTTCTTTATTCATAAGGTAATTAGCATAGTTGAGCTCAGGCTCCATCTACAAGACAAACTTGAGCAACCAATGATGACCTGTCCCATTTCACACATGATTCATATATTTTTGTACCCACATGCTGGAGAAAAACAAATTTATATACTGATATGTTGCATGAGTCTTTTTTCCCCAATCAAGTCAAACATTAGGCTAGAGGAGAGCTATAGAGTCATCATGTATTTTATAAAGGGATACTTAATTTCCTGCTATTCAAGATAATGTAATTTTCAGAATTTTTCATAATAAAATCACTTTTTTTTTATTTCAGATGATCTTAGTTTAAATCCTAATATGTTAAAACAGTAGGTTATGTCTTACAGTAGCCCGTGACATGCAAAACCTTGTCGAGGATGCCATCGCAATACATTCTAAAGCCTGTGGTTTCCTGGGTCACGTGAATGTAATGCACAGTTCATAGTGTTCCTTTACAGTATTCATGTATCTGAGTTAACCTGTTTTACATTTCCTTGTGGCCACAGTTTTTGTTTTATGTAAAAATCTCAGCTGCTTTAAGCCTTAAATACAGTCTGAGAACTACCTTACAATTCCCATTGAATGGTTCGTGTTAGTTTGGACAAGTCCCTTATCTTAAAATTTTAACATTTAATTTTTTTTAATTGCTTCATTTTTACATTTAAAATAATTCTGATGTGTAATCATGTCGTTTTTCATTGTAGTTTGTGATCTACTGTAGAATTACAGCTGTAGTCTCTTTAACTCATTAGACTGATCATTAACATAACTGAATAAAAATTATTAGAAACAACAGCTCCACTAAAACCATCATAACCATCATTTTCGATGTGATAAATATTACAAACTAAATAAAAATAGTCTCAGAACAGTTTTATTGTTCACCAAGTTTAAAAGTATGCTAATCCGCAATCAGTACATTCTACTATATATTGTTCCTTTTGAGATTGGCGCCCTGTACCCTTGGCACAACAAGTCATTAAACATTCACTAATATATACACTGGGCAATACAAATCAATATAGGCGTAATTTCTTGCTTGCTTTTTGCTTGATTTTACGGCTCTTAAAGCAAGGGTATAATAATAAACATACTGACAATATATGATCAGACACTTTATTGAATGTTTCAGTAATATTTATGTAAACAATCACCAACCAATCGATTTACTTAATAGAAATCTGTGTGTCGGTTTGTGTTAGTGCACTTTGTCAGAATGCTTCTAAATCATCGCTTACACACCGACTTGTTTATGTCCTGTCACTGTTTATCAAGATGGTCTCAGAACACACTCCTGTTAGCTTCTATTTATGTATTAACCCTAACCCTGTGCATTACGGAAGCCTTGCTGGACAAAAAAAGGGCATTTAATATGAATAGAATCGATACTGAAGGAAGGGAGTATTGTATCATTTCAGAATTGTCAGTATCGATACATATCGATATATTGAAGTTTTTAACAACACTAGTACATTCATTCATTGTTACACAAAATCTACAGCATCATTTGCTATTTTAATGAGAGGAACAAGATCATACTCATACACAAATGTCACAAGTCTATGATAATTTTTACATTTTCAATTAAGTCTAGCCTACATGTCTTTGAAATGTGGGAGAAAACCAGAGAACAAAGAGTAAACCCACACAAACTCAACAAGAACATGCAAACCCCACACCATAATAAAAAATAAATAAAATTGCTGCAATAATTTGTCTCTCTCATAGTACAACACGCCTAGAAAATGTGGTGGCAATAAAAAGACTACATTATATAGGATCTGAGAGCAGAATGTGCATTATGCTCTGCTGTTCCCGCACCCAGGCTTTTTTCCCCATGTCACCAAGGAGACATCACACCAAGTCACTCTTTACGATCTGGCACATGCTTTACGCCGGATGCTCTTCCTGACACAACCTTCACCCTTTCTAATAAACAATATAAATATTGGGAGGTTAAATCCTGGGGATTTGTTAGAATTTTAGACATTCATACTTCAGCATATCACTGCAGAAAAACACTACACACAACTTGTTCCATTGGTTAATTTATTTTTTTGATAAAATTCTCATACTTTTTAATATTTCTGTCCTTCTTATTATTTTTCCACTCTGTATTCGTTCTTCACTAATACAGAATGCATTAATGGCAGACAACGGAAGTGCTAGTGTCTGCACCACTTCCTGTAGTGTGTTGGTTTCATATTAACAACATGTAGCCAATGAAATTTCAGGCCAACAAATTTATATAAATAAACGTTGTTGATTATAGTGAATAATTATACACTGCATTAGACATAGGGAGGTATGACTACACCTATGTTAATAGAAATCAAATAAAGCAGAACATTATGTCTCCTCCACAGTTTATTACAGAGTGCATCCTTCTCTTTAACTCCTATTCATATTGAAGAGATCTGTTGCATAGCGAGAGCCCATTAGTGTCCTTTCTAGTAACGTGATATTTGTGGAGAGCACAGTACTCAGTTTGCTAAGGTAACATGCAGCTGAAACCATTAGAAGTCTAATGTATTACACCATGTGACCAAACGGGGTATGCATCTCTCTTTCCCACATTCTCTCACTCTCATGATCCCAACACTTATAACAACACCTAATGCAAAGAAGACTGAAACATTTATGTGAGAAAACTTTTGATTTTGGGAAAAAAAAGCCATAAAAGCGTGCTGCAGAAAGGCAATAGAATTACAATTCATAACAAAGCTGGATTACGGTAAAGAAGTAAATAACATTACGTAACTGTATACCAAAAATGGGTGTGGCAGATACACACTTATGAGTAAGGAATAAGAAAATTGGAAATATATAACCTTAAAAAACATTTTTTTTAAAAAGTAACAATTTTCAGCTTGTGTCAAGAGAACAAATATAAGTGTCACACGCATACACAGTATTAACAAAACTGAAGTTAGTGGCAGATGAACTGATCGAGGTTTAAACGTTTTAACCAGGTTAGGCCACAAAATTTACCTTTGTTTCAAATTACATACTGTATTTAGAAAAGATTAATTTCGGGAACATAGCCTGACTCATTTTAGGAAGCAATGTCCTTTTCGTAGTTCGTAGTTTTCAATACATAGGGTCAGGGACTGATGCCATTTTTTATACTTTATCAAAACACTGTAAATGTTTTATGCTTAGGAATTGGAAATAAATGTATATTTCTAATATGTTATTAAATTACAGTGAAGCAATTGACTATTTTTGATTTATCAAGCTTTAATAATTATAATGCTTCAGCCCTAAAGAAAATCCACTGCTATAAAGATCAGAACTGCACTAATAATCAATACTTAAAGCTAATAAACTCCAAGATAAATATATCTAGAGAAGAGTCTGTTATGTTATTTTTCTATTAAGTGAAATCATCTCACACAAAGTGTATTCTAAAGAAAATGGTCTTTTAGCATTCAGTCTAATCAACTCAACGCTAGAAAAAAAAAGAAAATGGCATTTAGAATGTGTGTGCTTCTTTCTGAGATGCAATTAAGAGAGAATATACAAGAGACAAGAAAAGCCCAGGACATAGAAGCTGTATACGGATTCAAAAGAACCAGCTGTCATATTGGTGAGAGTCTGCCAACTGTGCACAGCCCGGCATGTGCAGCTGTTAGAGAGGCTGAAAAAGGCAGAGGAGCAGACTGACCCTGAGTAAACTTGTTAACCCGCAACACAATATTAAATATCTCCACTGAGCCTCATACACGAATAATACAATTCAACCGATTATAATATACAGGGTTAAAAGCTGGCATCACAATCAATGCACCTCAATAATTTCCTCCTTGATGAGGGCAAATTTCGCAAACAACGATATAGAGTTAACATCCTTTTTCTAAATAGATACCTGCTGTACCCTCAATGATTTGTGAAGGTTTACAAAAATTTGATTTACAGTTGCCAATTGTTAATAATGGGCGATGGTTTAAAGGGTAGTGCTGCCGCCGTATAGCAATAAGGTCCTGGGTTCGATTCTTGGGTGGGGTGGTCCTGGGTCCATTCTGTGTTCAGTTTGATTGTCCTCCTTGCGTCCTTTTAAATTTCTTCTGGGTGCTCTGGTTTCCTCACACAGTCCAAAAACATACTGTATGCGAATTTACTCTAAATTGCCCTTGCAGCTGACAAGAGATTTGGAAGCTCATTCAGCGTATCCCCATCCTACTGAACACATCTGTAGACCTGAACATCGCAGATCGATGGCATGATGTTAATTATTTGTTTATTACTAGAAATAAAGACACTTTAGTGGGATAAACTGTATTATTACACTTCAGGTCATTACATTACAGACAATAAACACATACTGATTGTACCCAGTGAAAAACAAGTTTTCTGACCAACAAACATCTTCAAAATTCCTTTTCCATCACTGAATTTTCTTTAATGAAGCTGTATTATTACAGTATGCTATGACACTTTAAACAAAATAAAAACAAACCCACAGAAATTCTTAGCTTTCTGACAAATTCTCTAGCCATTTGGCTAACAGTTCCTTAACAGTAGATTAGTTTCTTTAGAGTTAGAAACACCCCCTTACATTGTTCAACTCTGCTCCAAGTTCTCAGGTTTTCAACTAATAGAAACAACCACGTACATCCAATGTGGAAAATGGTGCATAGTGGTTAAGGTGTTGGACTACTGATCAGAAGGTCGTGAGTTCACATCCCACCACAGCCCTCAACTGCTCAGTTGGATGAAGCAATTAGATATGAGCTTCTGCTAAATGCCATAAATTATAACTAATTATAAGGTTTTTACATGTAACCACACTAAGAATGCTCATTAACCTGATTCGCCAAAATAAAGAACTTGGATGTATCTGACTTGATTTCTTTGCCAATCATCAATAAATGACCATGGACTTGAAGAGTGACAATGCCATAGAATGTGGCTTTCGCACCACAACAAACCAGAAGTCAGCATGGCAGTTATTGGTTAAATATGATGATAAATATGACCAGATGCAGCCTAATGAATTAAATAAATTTACACCGACTTCCACAGTGTCAAATCTATCACTTCAATATGAAATACAACTGCAGTGCATGGGATTAAATCATCTGCTGTGTAAACAAAACAACAACACGCATTGTCAAAATTAACACTAAGACAAAAATAATCAATCCAAGTAGCAGGATCCTGTGATGAAGTTTAAAAATTAGCACAAACCAATGATCTAGTTGCTGCTCTATGAGTTATTGATCCTAATAACAGGCTACAAACAATCAGGTATTGTATCATATGCTGCATATAGCATGTATACAGAACCGAAGCAAATGCAGCAGCATGTCTCATGCATACGCTCGATATAGACCCTCACGGTCAGGGCAGTCATAGGCTTGCTGTTAACAAACCTGCCTTAAGACAAGAAGGTCCCCGGTTCGATTTTTGTTACCGCCAAGTCGAGATACGGCTTGCCCTTAGGCAAGGCACCGAACCACCGATTAATCTCAGGGCGTTGTGGAGGCAGCTAACCGCTCGGGGTATGTGTTCATAC
>JAOUQT010075445.1:0-10169 GCA_025769995.1 Xyliphius kryptos
CTTCCCATACACTACATAATCCAGTCTGTTTTTAAAATAAACCCTGACTTCAAGTAAAAGATTTCTGTTTTCTTTAACAATCAAATACTGTCATCTAGTGGCCAAACTACAGTTTATGAAATGATAAACGATTATATCGCACATTTATACGAATGTAAAGCGTTTAGAGGTGTGGGTTATTGTGAATAATGTCGCAAGCGGCTCAGCCAATCAGATCTAAGGACTGGAATTACCCATTTTATAATTTACAAGTATTCAATGTTTTATATTTGTTTCTACTCTCATGTTCCATTTACAAAATAGATTAATTTATTTGTTTCACAAGACTGTAGTCCATATGTTTTTATACATATTTTGTTGATTTTACTTTGTTCTCTAATAATGAACCACCATTAGGTCACTATGGAGAAATTATTATTTGTGTTGTTAATCATTTATCAGCACTGCAGTGACATAGTGATTATGCATCAGTGTGTGTTGTAGTAATGGATAAAACACACCAGAACTGCTTTTTTTTTTTTTTTTTTTTTTTTTTTTTTTTTTTTTTATAACTGTTTTCACTCAATCTACTCACACAGTATCCACTATTGTTGCACCATTTGTGTATTTTAATCCTAAATTAGTGCTCACAGTATGCTGGGGCATTTTTGGGTGGTGGACTATTCGCAATCTCTAATACAGTGTATACACCCTAAGGTGTTAACTGTAGCAGCACTGTTCTGCTTGATTCACTAATATCAGAGCAACCAACTACCACCACGTGCTGAGGAGTAAAGAGGACGGACAAAAACATGGAGAAAAATAAATGAACTACAGTCTGTAATTGTGAAACTACAAAATGCACCACAGTTTTAAGTGGAACTGCTAAAATGAAGAGTGGGTGTACAAACAAATGGACATACTGTATCTAATAAAGTGGCTGGTGAGTATGAGTGAATACATCCTGTACAACGAGAGAAAGTATTTTTATGTATATTTACATACACTGAAGATCAACATAACAAAGCAATGTATGAACACTTGTCAGAAATGTTGTACATTTGAAGGATTTTGTGGCATGGTAAGAACTATATTGCCAAAAGGATTTGCTCACACATCCAAATAATCAGAATCAGGCATTACAATTACTACCATGGCCACAGGTTTTTAAAATCAAGCAGCTAGGCATGCAAACTGTTTTTACAAAAATTAATGAAAGAATGACTCGCTCTCGGGAATTCCAGCATGGAATTGTAATAGGTAATAGGAATTGTAATACCATCTGTGCAACAAATCCAGTCATGAAATTTCCTCGATCCTAAATATTACACAGTCAACTGTCAGCTGTATTATGAGAAAATTAAAACGTGTTTGGAAACAACAGCAATTCAGCCACCAAGTGTTTCATTGCGCCAGATTGAGTAATGCACAGGGTTGATGGTGCCACAGTTTAGTTGTTTTTTCCTAAAAATACTGACTTGTTGTGTTCTCTCATTTTTAAGTCGCTTTTTAAGCATCTTTTAAATTAATAAATGTAATGTAATGTCAATGTATATGTCAGTATATATACCCCTCCCCCGTCCCTAGTTTAGGATTAGGTGGAAGATAATGAGATGAAGTGCTAATAGGGATGTGACAATTACATATTTGATGGTTTATTTGTTGTCCAAAAAAGAATCACAATTATACAATTATTATGCAATAATTCACTATTCCAATGAAGTGCCAGGAAAAATGCACTATTTCTTAATTTTGTTTTGTTTTTTTATATTAGTGTTACATGAAATACAGCTTAATTTTACTGACACAAAATATTCTATACAACACAAAATTATTTTAAGAAAATCAAAGAAATAAAAAACATGTCGCTTAAAGAACACATATCCATTCGAAGAAAACTGAGTACCTTTATTATTGTTCTGTGCTAGTTGCGACACTTCTAAAGTCTAAAGTTCCGGCCTAATTAGCATATTTGTTATAATTGTCGTCATGACAATGTTAAAGTGCTCTTGCGATTAATTGTAACATTTTTTAAATAGCAATTAATTGCAAAAACAATGAATCGTCTTATCTCTGGGTGCTAATATAGAAGGTTTCTGAATAGAATTAGAGATCAGCAAGGGGCATCATCATCATTGAAATTCTAGAAAGAGCTGTTAAATGAAGCCTTCTTGGTTTTTGTGTCCCTCTACAGAATCATGGGTCTGTATGTATCAGTGGTTCTGGTGATCGGCAAGTTTGTGCGAGGTTTCTTCAGTGAGATCTCTCACTCCATTATGTTCGAGGAGCTGCCATGTGTGGACCGCATTCTTAAATTGTGCACGGACATCTTCCTGGTGCGTGAGACTGGTGAGCTGGAGCTGGAGGAAGAACTGTACTCCAAACTCATCTTCCTCTACCGTTCACCAGAAACTATGATCAAATGGACAAGGGAAAAGGACAGTCCCTAAATCCATCGAACCCATTGATGCTGCTGGTTGAGGGTTTCTTTTTTTAAAGTTGTCTGGCTTTTGTTTTCGGTTGGTTTAGATGCAGCTTCATTGGTTTGCACCCTCGTCTCTGACACAAGTCTTTTAAGAGATGTTTGATAAAATTGACTCCTCCTAAAGCTACTGAGCTCCACAGACCCTGTGTGGGAACATTAGACTCTGAATCAAATGTTTCCTGTGGGGGATTTTCATGTCTGTATTGACTCGAGGCTGAGCCATGCTTCCAGCAGCGTCATCAGCGTAACAGTGTGATCCGATTGTTATGTTTTGACATTACTAATGTGACTCGCTGTCCTGTCTTCAGCTCAGATAGTTCTTCTGACTAAAATCATTGCCATTCATACTAACATTTAATGAGCATAGTCTTAATGAATGCTTCAGCCAAACTGTTTACATGATCTAACATGACGTTCTGTTAAATGGTTATTTTGGGAGTTCATTATGTAGCCTTAAACTTTAAGACTGTTATGTTCATTAGAAGTTTATAAAATGTATGCTCCACTTAATTTCGATGTAGTTCATTCTCTACATTCACTGTTTTTTTGTTTATCATTAGTAAAATGTGACAGTAGTTTTCTGGATCATTTTTCTCATCATGGTGTGGTTATTGGTAAAATTTTAAAACACTGACCAATATTAATTCATTTCATAAGTTGCCTAATCTTAAGTCTTATTAACTAAAATGCAGGGCAACATCCTGCACAGGGTTTCAGTTGTTTGCAGGACAGGAACACCAGCTTAATTGAATTCAGTGCAGTATTTTTAAAAAGTGCAAATTCATGATGTAATTGTTTGATGATGCACAGCTTTAATGCACAGTTTTTCCCTTAATTGATTATTGATCTTTGTAAATATAGACATTGTCATTATCAGAAAAGAATACAGACCTGGGCACTGTACAAGTTTGAACCATTTTATTGCATAAATTTGCTGATTTGTAATAAAGATGTGACTTTCTTGCGGGTTGTTAACACTCTGGGGTTGTACTGGGGCTAATGTCATAGAACAGGTCTTACGTTGAATTTGAGTTGTTCATGAGAAAGCACACAGAATGAGGCGTGAAGCAGGGTTTTGATATTTACAATTTGATTCCTTCCTCTTCTCTCTGACTACATTTGGAGTGAGGGTCCTGATACAGTGGGGTTGGGCAATTCATTTTTTAAGTTATTGATGGTCAAATCTATATGCTGAACTTGATTTAAAAGTAGACTTGTTTTTATTTTATTTTCGTATTTTTGCGTGTTCTGTTTTTGAGTCACCTCATAGATGCTGGACAGTAACAATTAAAACGCCGGATAAGTGCTCAGGTCTGTGCTCCACCATCAAAATGTTTAATAGTGTCTTTATAAAACCAAGTTTTCACTTGACCATCATTTGTTCTGTCCTTTGTATTGTCTGAAATCAAATGTTAAATATACTCTATGTTTAAGAAAAAGTAAATACAACCTTTACAATATGGGTGTCTTCATTCTGAACCTGGATGTTTTAAATAAGCTGCTTTGGAACACTTTGTATCTTTTTTGTAACGTCTGTGAAAACAGCAAAAGTGTTTCTAATCAGCATACTTAAAACACCCAGGTTAATAATAGATGCCCTCTCACTCATTATTGCTGTAGTACTCAAGGCATTAATCTCAGGATCTGCATAAGACAAAACATTATACTGTATCTGAACTGATAAAAACTCTTTTTTCTTTTTACTTTTTATGACATTTAAAAGTTGAAAAAGGGAACATAGTAGAGCAGTTTCAAGTTATTGTAAAAAAAAAAAAAAAAAAGCTGGGAACTTTATGGCGAACCAAAGTTGATTACTTTAGACTTAATTAGTTATGTTACAATGTTTAGCATTTTTGACAATCTTTAGGAAACCAAAGATTTTCAGAGGTTCTCAACAGGTCTCAGCCCGGGACCATCATTTTCGCATTCCATTATGTAGTGACTTAAAAGAAATAAAATAAATAAAAATACAAATTCAAAATATAATTTTAATCACTGTAAATCCAGTTTATACATAAACACTCATTTTACAGAAAATAAATATATTGCTTAATACTGAAAACAGAACAAAGTAATTATACAGTAAGGAAAATAAGTATTTGAACACCCTGCGACTTGGCAAGTTCTTCCACTTAGAAATCATGGAGGGGTCTGAAATTTTCATTTTCGGTGCATGTCCACTGTAAGAGACATAATCTATAAAAAAAAAAACAGGGAATCACAATGTATTATATGGCTAAGACCAAATAGCTGTCCAAAAACACCAAAGACAAAATCGTTGACCTCCACTAGGCCGGAAAGGGCTACGGGGCAATTGCCAAGCAGCTTGATGAAAAAAGATTAACTGTTGGAGCAAATATCAAAAAATGGAAGAAGCTAAACATTAATGTCAATCTCCTGCTGGAAGCTTTCTTAGGCTTTTATTTTATCACCTGTTGGTGATGTTAATGTTCACTTTGAAAACACTCTTTTAAACTAACTTTTGATTACATCCTCGATTCCATGGGCATCACTGAGAGTGAGGTTGCTGTAAACTTTCTAAGGCTTTATTTTATCACACGGTATCAACAATAATAATAATATAACTAAAATAACAAGGTGGGGTCATCTCTGATCATTATCTAATAACCTATGACATGAAAATAAATAGTAATCTAACAAATAAACCACAATATAATATAAAGTGTACAATTATTCTGTCTACTGCTGAGTCATATACCTAAATTAAACATTAAACCAGCACCAGGACCTGAAGAACTTGAGAACACAGCTGATTAACTTAATAGTGTGTTTTCTACAACTTTGGACAGCATAGCCCCACAAACACACTCTCTAAAGCAAACCACTAGAACTATGGAGCGTAAATGAAGACAAACTAAATTAGAAGTATTTAGGATTGCATGGAGGGACAGTATGACTGAGTATAAACACACGTCTTTGGACATGAGTGACAACATTCGATTGCGTTAGCGGTCAGAGACACAACAATGCCAAGAGGAATCCATGTCCTTTTCTGTCCACCCAATCTGAACCTCCCAGCGGCAATAGAGAAGCTGGTATCAGCTGGAACAAGGCTGACACTTTCCCTATCAGCCAGCCCACAGGAACAGAGAACCATCCTAGCTTCTACTTCATCCCTATCTACTGCCACATCACCCCAGACCACCAGACCCAAGAAAGGTCAAGCTCCATTACTTCCTGTAGCACCTAAAAGAAAGAGACAAGCTCCTCAACCACCGAAGAGGCAGCTTTGCTTACGTCAGCAGAAGCACCAAACACCTCAGTCAGCTGATAAGGTCGAGGAAAGGAATATTTTTCGGGTCCTGGCTGCTACAGTAATGTCAGCAGTACATGTTTACAGAACAAGCTCGGACCCTGGGTGTCTGCAATCTCTCTCATTTAAGTACTTATAAGAGAAAAAAAGAACAGACAGTTCAGATACAACCAATCAGTTCAGTAAATACAACCAATCTAAAACAAATATATCGTTTGGTGACATCATATCATTCGAGTACCTCTGTTCAGTTCTAGATGGGACACCACAGATTTAACTAGTGACTAGACAGGCCTCCAAAGTATAATATTGATTTATTGATGATGCTGTCTATTATTTCTGTAGATTTTGACCACTTTGTTATTGCTGGTAATTTATACACATTGACAACCCCCAAAAAATGCCTACACTTTTTATGAGCAAAATGTGCACTAAACCATGTGAACAGTCTGAATCTGTTGATGCACTGCTGGACAGTTTTAAGTAAAAAAAAATTGGCGCCTTAGATGAGATTGCACCAGTTAAAGTGAAGGTGGTGTCTTGAGAACAAAAAGCACCATGGAGAAACGCTTCTGTAGTTTAATTTCAAAAGAGAGAATGTCGCAGGACAGAACGCAGATGGCGGAAAACCAGCTTTTATATTTACAAAGAAATCTTCAAAGCCACGCTACATGAATACAACACAACAATGTGCAAAACATGGCAATCCGAATTTTCCATCATCATCAACAAAAAGATTAACAGCAGCAGAATCCTCTTCACCGTGGCTGTCAGATTTACAAACTCACCCACACAAATGGCCCATGAACTGGTATCAACCGAAAGATGTAATGAATTTGCAGTCTTTTTCAGTACGAATATCTAAAACATCAGACATCAGATTACCACCTCCTTATCCAACCATGGACCTGGACCCGCTCCATCACCACACAATGACACCTTAGTTAAAATGTCAGAGTTCTGTACTGTTTATGATGAAATCCTAATGGACACCTGCAGTCTTGACACACCCACCATTTTTTTATGAATGTGTTTCACACTATAGCACAATACATACTCCAGATTGTTAACACCTTACTCATGTCAGGGGTTTTTCTAAGATCACTGAAATCTGCAGTTGCAAAGCCTCTTCAAAAAAAGGAAAAATTTAGGACCTTCTCAGATAAGCAACTACAAACCAATCTACTATTCATCAGTAAAATAATTGAGAAAATTGTTTTCAGGCTAATTTCTTGTTTCTTGTCCTTGAACTGCAGCCTGAAAAAATTCTAATCTGGGTTCTGGGTCAATCATAGCACAAGGACCGCTCTAATTAGGGTCATTATGACATTCATCTTAACACAGAGGCGGGAAAGGTATCTCTTTTATTACTTCTTGATCTCAGTGCTGCTTTTGATACCACTGATCATTAAAGTCTTATAGATAGACTTACAGACTGGATTGGACTCTCTCAAACAGTCCTAAAGTGGTTTATCTCATACCTGGATGCCAGGAATACTTTGTAGAAATAGAAAGCAATATTTCTGAAAATGTGCCAGTGAACTGTGGTGTCCCCCAGGGTTTGATTACAGGATTGATTACTGCAACGGTCTTTTAACTGGACTTCAGAAAAAATATTAAACAGCTTCAGCTGATTCAGAATACAGCTGCCAGAGTTCTGAGCAAGAGCAAAAGAAGAGATCACATTAGCCCCATTCTGAAGTCCTTACACTGGGTACCAGTCAGTTACAGAATAGATGTTAAGGTGTTGTTACTGGTCTATAAATGCCTTAATGGTGTAGGGCCAGTGTATTTATCAGATCTGCTACAGAGATATGAGGCGAGCAGAATTCTTAGATTTTTAGGAACTGGTCTATTAGTCCCACCCCAGATGAGAACTAAACATGAAGAAGCAGCGTTTAGCCCCTCTTAAATGAAATCTATTTAAATAGAAAAATATAGTGAAATATTTAATAGAAATATCTATTTTCACCTCCGCAACATTTTGAAGCTAAGAAATATCCTCTCCTTAAAAAATGCAGAGAAACTAATTCATGCTTTTATGACCTCGAGGTTACATTATTGTAATTCACTTCTAACAGGATGTCCTAAAAAATCATTAGATAAACTACAACTTGTTCAAAATGCTGCAGAGTTTTAACTAGAAGCAGACAATTTGATCAAATCAGCCCTGTGTTATCAAACTTGCACTGGCTACTAGTAAAGTTTCACATTGATTACAAAAATCTTTCCACAAAAAAATTCACATCCACAATATCTTAGTGAACTTGTTCAATTATATAAGCCAACGTGCGAGCTTCTACTCTTCTAATCGGTTCTCCTTTGAGGTATCATCAGCTTCTCATTTAGAACTCCGCCAGAGCACAAAAGCATTAAACTTAAAAGACTTCAATTGAATTTTAATTTGTTTGTCTATTTGTTCAAATACACACTTGAACATTACACAGTCTGTACATAGGTGTCCTACTGTTGCTGATGTCTGCTTTTGGGGGAGGAGTCCCACACGGAATCTCAGACCTCGCATGGTTTCATCCTTAAAAACCAACAACCCCTACCTGCTCTTATTGTGTCGCTCAATGCTAAAAAAAAAAAAAAAAAGCTTTTGCTCGTGTAGAGTGGGGATTTCTTTTCGTCACACTCGAAAAATTTAATTTGGGATCAAATTTTATTAATCTTGTTAAACTTTTGTATTCTGATCCCCAAGCTACGATTTTAACTAATGGGCAAACTCACAACCTATATATGTTAAAAGGTGAACTAGACAAGGTTGCCATTCCCTTGTAATTGAGCCACTGGCTAAGATTATACAGACAGATGTTAATATTTCAAGGGTTAGGGTGGGTGAGGATCACAAAATTTCCCTCTATGCGGATGACGTTTTACTATTTATGTCCAACCCTGCTCAAACACTTCCAGTAATATTAAAAAAATTGAACAGTATAGTCTACTAGCTGGTTATAAAATTAACCGCTCAATATTTCTATCGGTGATCCTACGTCACTAACACCTTATCTCAGGGATAACGTCCCATTTTATCTGGCCACTAAGGGATTTCATTATTTGTGATTTTTTTTTAACACAGAATCTAAATAATCTTTTTGCTAAAAACTACTTACCACTAGTGAATAAAATCAAGGCTGATTTGGACATCTGGTGCTCTCTCCCATTATCATTTTTTGGCAGAATAGACGCTTTAAGAATGAATATTCTTCCCCGTCTCATATCTATTTTAATCCCTTCCCAGCTATTTACCCAAATAATTTTTTAGGAATATAAACATCTTATTTTCAAAGTTCATCTGGAATAATAAAAAACCCAGACTTAACCTTCCTCTAGTGTTAGCTTTCTGCTGCCATCTCTTATGTTAACGGGTCGGTTTTGACCCGTGTTTTAAATCAGCCCTCAGATACCCTAAAAACAATTATTTATTATCCAATTTGTTTCTTACCTCTTGGGTACCTTGTTAAGCTTCCACATCTATGAAAAGATTGGTTTTAAATCCTCTTTTCATTGTTGGGTGCTATAAACTGGAAATGTATATACTGCAAAACACCAACTCTAAACTGATTTGACAGTACATGCCTAGCCATGTCTGTATATTTATTTTGTAAAACAGGCAAATATATAAGACTCTAACTCAATCTCAAGTGGTAGAAGACAGAGCTTGCTGTGGACTGTTGGTTTATAGTGTGTTTTTAATTTCAGATTTGGTATTTAATTTTTTTTTTTAATTATACCTGGGTTGAAATTGACCCTAACAATACAAGTGTTGCAATTTTAATAAGAGCATTTTATAATTTAATAAAAAAATGGATAATTTTGTTTAAATAGATGTTCCTGACAAAGTCAAAAAGTCTTGATGCAATAGACAATTTTTTAATATATTTTTTTATATTTTAAAACTACAAACACTAGAAGAAGGTTAAATTAGTTAATCTAATGTGACCTAAAGAAAATGGAGGTGCTGGGGTGCCAAACATGCAGCTGCATTAATTGGTCATCTTAAATTAAACATAGTTTTAGTTGGTACACTCAGAATAAATTCATTATGGGTTAATATGGAATCTAGGATATGCTCCCCTCTCCCAATTAAATTTTTACCATTTATTAACAATACGGAGAAGTTGGGAAGGGTTTGCGATTCTTTTACAGTATCCAATACCCTGCAGATCTTGAAAGATGTAAAGAAATCTTTGAAAACACCTAAATGTATTTCGGTCTTCTCCAGTGGCATTCAATCCAGATTTTTCTCCCCAGCTGTACAATATAGGCTAAGTGGTTTAGACAGGAAATTACATAAGTCTCTTCTTTGTTTTCAGACGGTATTTTGCTGTCCTTTTCAGAACTACAGGAGAAATACACTGCTCAAAAAAATAAAGGGAACACAAAAATAACACATCCTAGATCTTAATGAATAAAATATTTCAGTTG
>JAOUQT010075467.1:0-10168 GCA_025769995.1 Xyliphius kryptos
ATACCGGACAGGGACGAAACGGAAAGCGAGAGTATATAAAATAAAAGTCCCTGTCACGTGACAAACGGGGAACCAATGAACATGAAACAGCTACTTAACTAAATACATGAAAGGAGTTAACTAACTGAAACACGAACATAAAAGACAAATACTTCTTAACTTCATAAATATTTCTTGCATTTAAAATATAGAAAAATATATATGTATGGGGCACGGTGGCACGTTCACCTCTCTGCACTAGGGATTTCTGGGTTGAATCCCAATCTGGGTGGATTTTCCACGTTCCCCTCTCATGGCGTGGGTTTCCTCCGGGTTCTCCGGTTTTCTCCCACATTACAAACGCATGGGTTCAAGGTAAATTAAATACTATAAATTGCCCTGTATAGTGTGTGTGTGTGTGTGTCAGCGATGGATTGGTGCCCTGTCATGGTTGTATTTGCCCAGCACCCGAGACGTTCTCCCCTTGGATGGGCATGGGGAACACCACCACGACCCTTGTAGAGGATTAAGTGGAAGATTATGAATGAATGAATAAAAAATCCAAACAGCCTAAAGTTGGCAATTAAAACATTTCATTAGTTTAATTATTTTTATTTTAAGCTGTTTTTAATGTTTATAATTTTAATTAGCTTTACGTTAAATTGGTAAAAAGGCAATAATCTATTTAAAGGTATGAGAATATTTTTAAGATGATTCAAAGTAGTTCATTGTCAATGCTGCAGAATGTACAGACCACACAGATTACTAAAATTGTGTTACTCTCAGACCCCCTGAGTAACAATAAAAATTCAATACTAAACCTAAAAAAAAAAATTTTTTTAATTTCTAAGAAATTTTTGTAAATGTGGAATTTGTGTGGGAATTTTTTTGTTGCATTTTACATTGGAAAAATTCAGTCAGGCCCCCATTGTGGCTATCTGATTACTTGCCTGATGCTTTAGATTATGGTGAAACGCGATAAATCATTTTATCTATTGTTATCAAAGCTCATTTTAACAAAATTTCCCACAGGTGAGTGGAGTAAAATTATTCTCACATTGAATTTATACACAAGATTTATTCTTGTGTATAAATTCAATGTCTAATTTATATTCAATGTCTAACTCTTATTCAAAGTGAGACTAAATTTACACACCTTTTAAGGCTTAATTGATTTCTTAATAAATATATATGTGGGTCTTTTATGCTCCAAAAAATGTAACATTCAGTGATTTATGTTTTTATTTTAAAAACATATTTTATTATCTCTTATTGACACAAATCATAAGAACATGTCATCTGAACAGGATAACCAAACAGTTGCACAGTAATGCATGTCTTACTGTAGATATTAAGTGGTAAAAACTTATTTACACACTAAGGCCATATTTAACAAAAATGTAAATTTGGTGTTGGACTATCAATCTAAAGGTTGCGGGATCAAATCCCAGGTCTACTGAAGTTACCCATGTAGGCCCTTGAGCAAGACCCTTAACCCTCATTGCTCCAGGCTGTTGTATAAACCCTGTTGTCTGACCCCAGTCTTCCAAGTTGGGACTCTTGTAAGTCGCTTTGGATAAAAGCGTCGGCTAAATGACCAAATGTAAAATGTAAATTTCACTTCTCCAGAATTATTATTTTTTACATTTATATTAAAGTTTGATTGTTTGTGGATTGAATGTGTTTTTCTTGAATGCAACTGATCTTTACTGTGGCTTGCATGGACAAGCTAAAGGCAGTAGAGGGATTTATGTTACACATTCTTGCACAACCGGTACTTAAGGCTTTTTAACTTTTGAAGAGTTTACATAAGGGTACTTCTGAAAAATTTGTCATGTATATGTAAACAATTACAATAAAAATGTCACTAGTAAAATGTCTGAATTGCTCAGAAATTAAACGTCCAAGCTCAAGTTAAAAAGAATGTTAATTCTGTTCCTTTATTGACAAAATTTTAAATGTAATAAAAAGCAGTGAAAGTCAGTGAAATACATGACTATCACCTGAAACAAGAACAAACATGCAAGTCTTCAATTCAAAGTGCTGCAGGCATGAAGCAAGTTTCATGTTCCTACGTCTGCCAAGTTTACTCACCTTGTGTCAGGCAAAGCCAGGAGTAATTATAAAGAATTGTTGGAAAGGACTAAGTCTTTAAAACTGAATTTATATTTCTTGAAAGCAATGCAGTAAAAAGAGAAGGTGCTCATGGATGATAAAAGAAGTGGAGTAATCGGTAACACTTGAATCCGGTATGCATAATGCATTATAAGCAAATTTATAAAGCTTTATATAGTATTCATAACGCTTAATGTACATAGACATTAATAATCATAGTCAAAAAAATTTATAACAATATGACAAAGAGACATAATGCATTATAATAATATGAACTAATTTAAACTTTTAATTATTTGGATGTTTAGACATTCCTACTTAAAACTAGATGATGATTACACTTTACATTAAATTTGTAAGGAGCCTTTATAAGCTTTTATAAAGTATAAAATAGTCTATTTTAAAGAGGTAATTAATGACAACAGTTTACTTTTGCCTGTAAAGAGAGCTCATAAGTTTTTATAAAAATTTATGAGCACTTATAAAATTATTTTCAGGAAGAGTGCAAACATTAATTATAAGGTTTTATGTCAGTGGTCTCTATAACAAGTTAATAAACAGTTAAAATATATAACGTATAATGCATCCCGTCACTTTGTGTTTTAAAAAAAACCTTATAGCATGTTCTTATAACACTGTAAGAGTGTGGTTTTGTAATAATAAATGAATAACTTTTATTTATAGACGCCTTTCAAACCTCTTAAGGAGACTGTACATGTAAAATAAAATCAATTAAAAACAAACAAAAGCAACACTTTGTAACTTATGAAGGGGCTTAAGAGGGAGACCAAACAAAAGAGATTTTCAAAAATCCAAACAGAAATGAACCAGAAACGCTGTAGTATCAATAGATAGGGAAGGGCGAAGACGAATTATGTGGCAAAGAAAAGTATGCGAATGAGTGATGTAATTTATGTGGCTTTGGAAAGACAAAGTGCCATCAACGACAACACCCAGACTCTTAAACTGTTGGAAAGGGGAAACAAAGGTGTTGTTAATGGGAATGGAGAAACTATTAAATTTTGTAAGGATGGATTTGGAACCAACAAGGAGAACCTCTGTTTTATCACTAATGAGTTTGAGAAAATTTGAGAAGAACCAAGATTTACCTTCCTCTGATGCGGAAGGTAGGAGAGAAGTAGGGAGGGGTAGAGCCAGTTTTCATCCGCATAACAATGAAACTGGATGGTTTACAGTTAAAAGTCATTACATTGAATTACTAATAATCTATGCACATCTATGGACATTACCAAAGGATTATGGCAAGGATTATAAAGTATTATAAATACTTCATAAAGTTTTTAAACTGTGCTAATAATGCATTATAAATATCAGATTTATGTAAAGTTTTACCAAATAATCTAATAAAAAATAGGATTTACTATTAAAAATCTTTAAGATTCTGTAGGAAGGAACAGTCACAAAACAAAAAAGCGCATTGCTGCCTGGTCTCCCATCGTGTACAATCAGGCCTCTATAACTAACTTAGAACTATGCAGCTTGCCTTCTGATCAACCACCTCCATTGGCTTAGAGTAGCTAAGCACATTTAGTCAAGGCACCAGCTCTGGCTTACAAGACATTCTCACTTCATACCCATCACCACTGCTAAATGCTGAAATGATCTTTCAGCATTTAGCAGCACTTGCTATAATAAAAAATCTTAGGAACATTTTACATACTGTAAATCAAGTTTTCATTATTCTTTATTAACGCAAATATAAAGCTTTATAAAGACATCATAATGCTTTATTATACTTGTCATAACCTTTGTTAATGTACTTACATGTTTATAACCACACACTTGTTATAAATTATTTTAAGCAATTTAGCTTTTTAGCACAAAGTGAAATAATGCATTTTAAAAAATATATTTTATCATAAAATTTATGAAGGTTGTGCTAAACTATTTTCTCTCCTGAAAATGATTTTCTAAGTGCTTATAACTGTTTACAAAATTTGATAAGATCTCTTTACAGGCATTAGGTAGTGTTGTTTATCATCACAATAGTAAATAATGACTAAGAAAGTATTATAAATCTACTTTAAAGACTCTGAATGTAAATGTAATGTTTATGTAGAACTAATAAGATGCATTTTCTGGGTTCAGCAAGAATAATAAAAGAAGACAGCTATCTCTGCCTCTTTTTTAAATGTTTTTTTCTTTATATTCTAAACATAACACATTTTTTTCCAAAATATGTATACAAATAATACATAGAGTGTAGAACTATTACAGATGTTATGTATGAAAGAAATACCTGAGAATCATCATAAATGATGGAGTTTGCGAGAGGGAGACCAAGAAGCATGTAAGGGAGGAGAAAACCATGAAAGGGATGAGGAGATGAGAGCAGGCATTCCCACATGTGCCTGACACAGCATAACCTCCTGATCCCACACAAGAGCAATCTGTGTAGTTTTGCTGTGAAAGTTAAAGGAGTTTCGTAGAATTAGTCAAACAGATTCATTCGGCGCTGAGAGGAAACATCTGTTTATCCACCATGACCTGAATCACAAGCAGCTTACGAGCTTTCCACAAAGTACATGTTAACAAAATGACTCACTTGATATTGGCAATTACAAATTTGCAATATAAAAAGACTGCATACCATTATGATTCAATGTAAAGGCACATGTTTGATCAATTACAGAACTGTTAACAAGACTGAAACTGCAATCTTTATAATGTTATGACTGTTCTAATGCAGATTTTTTTTTTTTGGCTGAAGCATAACTGAGCTAAACCCCCAAACATTTAGTCCTACTGAGTGAGAGAACCAGATGTGTTGGCAGTTAGAGCTGTGTCAGATTGTTTGTCTTTCATAGTTCAAGTTAGGACACAACAAATGTTTTTAAGTATAATTAAATTGTTGTTAATTCTTTAACAAAAAAAAAAAAAAAAAGAATATCAGCACTTTTTGCACAACTTTTTAAATGCTTGTCATTGATTTTAAAAATTATTTAAGAACTAAAACCATTTAATTATGTTTGTTGTTTATGGGAATGACTTTTTAATCTGTGTGGGTGGAGCAGAATAGGAGACAAACTCACATGTGAATTAGAGTACATAAAGAGTTTATACACTTTTATGGTCCATCCTGGTAAATTAATTGTTTTCACATATCTGAGCTTCATTCATATATTCAGTATCTTCCGCTTAAACCTTTTCTAAGGTCGCGGTAGGGTTCCCCATGCCAATCATGTAACGATACAAATATTAATATAAACAATAGAGTATATATCTTATTATACACACTGACCAGGCATAACATTGTGAACACTTCCTTAATATGGAGTTGGTCCCTCTTTTAATGCCAAACCGGCCCTGACCCATTGAGACATGTACTCCACCAGACCTCTGAATGCTGCTGTCGTATTGGGCACTAAATGTTGGCAGCAGATTGTTTAACTTTTTTTTAGTTATGAAGTGGGACCCAATGGATTGGACTTCTTTGTCTGGCACATCCCACAGATGTTTTATTAGATTAAGATCTGAGAAAGTTGGGGGCCAGGTTAACACCTCAAACTAGTTGTTGTGCTCCTCTAAACATCCCAAACTATTTTTTTGTTTTAGCGAGGGTGTATTATCCTGCTGAAAGAGGTCACAGCCATCAGGAAATACCATTTCAATGACATGGTCTACATGTTCAGCTGTTAGTGGTATGTGTCAAAATAACAGTCTTAAAGATGGCAAAAGGCAGGGTTTCCCATCAGAGCACTGTACAAAACGTTACACTGCACTTGCTGGCTTTTTACAGTGCATTATAATGCCATGTATTTTACAGATTAGTAATTTATCAGACTAGACCACCTACAATTATTGCTCCATTTTGATGCCCATGGGACAGATTGGTAACTCTGGTCTATGGCTATGCAGCTCCATACATCACAAACTGATATTTTTTTAAAACGGGTAGTTCCAGTCCTTAAATCTTATACACTGAGCCATTTGTCCGGCTAATGCACACCTCTGACCACTTCACAATTATTTCATTGCATGAGCATTTCTAATTTAAAAACACAGATAAATTTCCTTGTTATATAGTGTGTATGTGTGAGTGAGTGTGGGTGCCCAGCGATGGATTGGCACCCAGCCTGACCAGCGTTTAAAATACTCTCCCCAAGATGGGCATGGGGAAGTCTGTTGTCACCCTAATAGAAGATAATAAGCAAAAGATAACGAATGAATGAATAAATAGTGAGCCAATTCCCATAGAGCCCCAAGTGTGAAAAATGTTTTCTGAAACTTGACCACTGTATGGCAGTATTTCATTGTTAAAGAAACCGAAAACCTGTTAATCGCAGAACAGTTTCTTAACGATTTTTTTTCTAAATGTAATTATGACTCGAACCTTTTTTTTTTTTTAATAGTGTATTTGAAACTGTGTTATAAAAGCAATAGGACACTCGAGGTTGTGCATTATTTTGAATAAATCAATGGAAAGAGGTGTAATGGCACCTTAATGTGTTTTCTTGGACCATTTCTGTTAGATCTAGTCTAGACCAAGATACCCCACAATACCTGCAGTTTTAGTGATGCCCTGACCTAGTTGTCTACTTGCAATTTGGCTATTATCAGGGAAAACAGGTGCTGAGAGGTCAAGGGCAGGAACCATGCTGAATATGAATTAATATTGTGAGCCCTTTTTGTTGAATTGTGCATTATTTTTTTTTTTAATTAGAAAAAATATAACAATAAAAAATACAGTTAATACTGTTAGTGATAAAAGTACAAAAACCAGCATGAGAATGAATGGCAAAGGTGATCAGTATATTTTCAAAGGTACCGGTAATACTGTGTCCTTTACTGGTATTGTAAGGACATATGGTCCCATTAATACATTTCAACAGGTTGACGCCAGGCCTAACTGCACAGTGTGGCTGTGTAGACATGCGTGTGCTTAACTAATTTGTATAAAGTCAGAGCCCTATTTAAAATGCATGGCACATCATGAAGAAGAAAACTGATAGAACACTAAGTCTTTGTTTTTTTCCCTGGCAAATAAAGAGCCAAACCAATTGCAGATTCCAAAAGTGTCCAAGCTTTTCTAGAGATATGGCTAGATATGGCTAGAAACTTTCAGCTTTGTGACGACTGTGTGTGAAACAGCCTTTACATGTGACGTGTATACAAGTCTGGGTCCCTGGGCACCAAGGAAACATGTCATTATGCTAATTAAAACATGTCTGGACTAATTTGTAATAAAGTTATTTTAGAGGTCTTGAACTTAGCATACCTTCTCAAAAAGGTCCGAGTTAATTTTCGTCTTGCATCCAGCATAACAAGGAGATCGGAACTCCACACCATTAGAACCACATACAGGATTAAAGGCCTCTTCAGAGCAGGAACAGTTGGCCATGCAATAGTTTTGTTTTTTGAGGCTGCAAAATAAAAACAATAAAATAACACTTTATCTACAGAGTTTATTTTCTAATCTGTTAATCCTGATCAGGGTCATGGGAGGTGCGGGCAACAAAACCCAGAGCCCCAGAGGAGGGGAAACACAGGCTGCCAATTTACCACACAGCAAATGAAAACCTTAACACTGACACCTATATGGGACTTTGAACTGTCAGTTTACCTACAGGCATGTTTCTGTACTTTAGGTTTAAAACCACAAGTAATTAGAACATGGAAATTTCAGACAGAAATCCTATAATGCCCAGTTTTTTCTTGTTCATCCCTTGAAGATCTAGGTTAAATGTTTATTCAGTACTGTAAACTAGCTTATCTTTCACAGTTGTTACTAATTAACTCAAACTACATGACATTCAGAGTTTGTGAACTAGTTTTTACAAATTTTTACTGCTTTGTTTTTGGTCTTTACAATAGTGGGTTACTAAATATAAACCCATGATTTGCCATTTTATGATTTTGACCCATGACCCATTATTCCTTTGTTTTTTTATCTTCAGTCTTTAATCTGTTGACCGCACATTTCCTGTTGTTGTTGTTGTTGTTTTTTCTGCACAATATTTGTCTTTATATCAGCAAAATAACCTCTGCCCTTGGATCCTCCCAGCACTTTTTTAACTCTGCTGTAGGCCAGACTTGTCCACAAAAAAAACAAGTCATTAGGCAATATTTAATAACAGAAGCCACTACTCATTTAAAATGTTGTTCAGTCTATGTCTTATCAAAAAACAAACTTGTGAAATTATAGGCCAAACTAAACCCATTTTCTTTTACTAACTTTGTCCTTGCAACATTTATTCATTCTTTAGAATTCACTGTGGATTTACATATACAGGATATTTTGTATTAAGAATTTGTTCTAAGACTTTCTATGAATCCGGTATACATAATACAATAAGAGCATTTCTTAAGCTTTGTAAAGAATCTATAATATAATAATCTAAAATATATTTATAACATTTGTCATAAGCATTTATTATAGTAAATAAATATTCATCATCATAGTCATAAATTGTATTAGCAATTTGACATAAGGCTTTATAAAACAAAGTGACATAATGCATTATAATATGGACTTATTTAAACTTTTTATTGTTTGGAGGTTTAGACATTTTTACTAAAAACAAGATGATTACATCTCACATTTTAAAGTGTATTTATAAGCTTTTTTAGGTAATTTATATGTAATTAATGACAACACTACTTATATTACGTTATAAGGATTTATGACTCTATAATTAGTTAATAAACAGTTAAAATATATCATTTGTAATGCATTGTCACTTATAAAGCCTTATGGCATGTTCTTATAATACTTTATGTGTATGGTTATTTACATTTATGGACATTTACAAAGGCTTATGACAAGTATTATAAAGCATAATGAATACTTTATGAAGCTTAATAAATGTGTTAATAATGTATTATGAATAGAGGATTTGAGTAAAATGTTACCAAACTCGTTTCCAAACTTTTTATATATGCCAAAGACTCTTTATTTCTAAAAAACTATTATTTTAGTAACTTGTAAATTTAGGAATGCATCTAATTAGTCACTATAAAACTAGCTGTGGAAAAACACCCTGAACGTCCACTCCACTGGTGTTTTATTGCAAATGGGTAAAGGACCAAATTAGCTTGACTGCATGAACAGAGCTTTGGAGCAGAATAAAAACTGCCCATTCTATGTTGCTTTGCTTACCTTCAAAGTTTGTGTAAAAACAAAATATATGGCATTCTTAAGAATCCAGATATGATATTCTAGTTGATTATGCACTCAACATATAATGGCAGCATCGTGAAGGAGGCTCCTGCATTTTAGCATAAAGTTGTAAATAACTAAGGTTATTAAAAATAATAATGTAGTTTTAACAGTGATAGCACATGATTGGTAGTTTACAGTGCATAATTTTGAATGTGATGAATTTACAACATATATTGGTCCATGGTGTAATATTCACTCAATTTCCTAAAAATATAAACTCTGTATAATATTTGCCTTTCATCATTGCCATGATAGACTCCAGCTATCTTCTGCGTCGGACAGCCAAGGAAGAGGAGTGGCATTGCAAAGATGATGGCTATAAGCACAGCTCCAGTGCACATGATTGCCGAGGCCTTGACTGACAGATTGAGTCTGCGCAGTACCATTCCACCAGTCATGATGCCCAGCATAGCTGAAGGAATACTCAAACCACCTATGACATAGAACAAAATATAAACAGCATAAACATATAAATCAATGTCAAATATTAACTAGGTATTATTAATACTTGCAATAACCTGCAACAACTGCATCTAGGTGTTGCATGTCACAAAGCAGGTTTACAGTGTTATGAGACTAAAGCCCCAAAGAGCAAACTGAAATGATCGAGGCAAAAACCAAAAACTCCCCGTTTTGTTTGTTTTATATTATTTGTTTGTTGTTTGTAGTATATGTGTTATATAAAATGGGTAGTTTGGTTTCTCAAATCTGATTGGCTGAGCGGTTTACCAGCCATGATATTTTTGACAACAATACACCTCTAACCGCTTTTCACTCGTAATAATGCATGATATGCTATACAAAATTTTAAATAATGTACACTGGAGATCAAAATTAGAGAACAATTCAAGAACACTTGATTTTTTCAGAAATAATGCACTCTTGATTGGT
>JAOUQT010075477.1:0-10168 GCA_025769995.1 Xyliphius kryptos
GGACACTGCAGCGAAGAGGCAGAAGATCCGCTGTGGCGACCCCGAAAGGGAGCAGCCGAAAGATAAAGAAGAAGAAGTTATCAGTGACTATTTTTACCAAATCAAATGACATTACACAACTTGACCGCTAGATGGAGTTATAATATTATGCACATGTCTGCTAAAATAATGTCTAATGTAACTGCTTTTCTCGTCCTTTTTTCTACGAGGTCTCATTAGTGTCTCACCCATAACACTACCACCTTTTTATCGTCACAAAGGACTAAAGAGATGGTTATCTTTTTTTTGACACTTGGACATAATATAGAAACCTGGGTTTCTGTTGAACTAATTTCCCAATTTCACACGCAGCAGTGCACTTTACAGAGGTTTTGAAGTGCAAGATTAGAACATTTGCAGACAATAATTGCATTCTGAAGAGGTTTTGTGGTCAAATAAACAATAAGCCAAATTAACATAAACCATTGAGAGGATCTTGAAAACCATTTTTAAGCAGACGTGGCCATAGGTTTCGGGTCATTATCTTGCTGAAAGACTCAGAAGACCCATCTTTAGCTTTTGGGCCGAGGCCACCAGATTCTGATTCAAAATGTCCTGATATTGCAAAGAGTTCATGATCCCATGCATCTTTACAAGGTTGCTATGTCCTTTGGAGAAGAAACATGCCCACACCATCACCGATCCTCCCCCATACTTAACTGTGGGCATGAAGTGCCTTTCTGCGTACTTATCCCTGGTGGTACGCCAAACCCGCTTAGTGTTTGTTGCCTGATCGCTCTATCTTGGTCTTGTCTGACCACCCTTTTACGCCTATAATTTAGAAAAGGTTTTCTACATGCATGCCTCCCAATCAGCTTGTTGGCATGGCGATAGCCCCTCCTTCTCACTGTGCTGGTAGCGGATAGATTCAGATTTAGTTATTTAGCAGACGCTTTTATCCAAAGCGACTTACAAGTAAGTTGGTTGGGGTCAGAACACAGGATTGATACAGCACCCCTGGAGCAATGAGGGTTAAGGGTCTTGCTCAAGGACCCACATTGGTAACGTCAGTCGACCTGGGTTTTGAACCCTCAACCTTCTGATTGAAAGTCCAATGCCGGAACCACTGAGCTACCGGATACACTTGCGTCCTCTTCCAGGCTTGTTTGTGCCAGTTCCAGATGTTTGAAACTTTTGGATGACTGTAGATAAGGGCATCTGCATGTATCAAGATATGCAACGCACTAGATGAAAGCACCTTAACTGTGCAGAACGGCAGGCCATGTGATCTGGATACACAGGCTGTTTCTTAGAGCTCAGCCAAATCAAGCCTTGTGTCTTAAACAAAAGACGTAAGCTAATATGTCTCTGGCTCGTGCAGCTCTGGAAATCAAGAGAGGAAAAAAGTTTTCTTAAATATCTTAGTTTATTTCTTCGGCATAAAGATTAAGCATAAAAAGTGCAAAATACACAGTAGTCAGATCATTTAAACAATCTCACTGGTAAGTAATCTCCATAAGAAAAGGAGGCTGGACTTTAAATCTGGAATGGCTACAGTGCTTTCTTTGCTGAGCATTGAGAATGCTGAGCATTCACAAAGAGCAGCGTGGAACATGAGAGGGGCAGTTAATGTTTTACAGTAGACCTACCAGTCAAAAGTTTGGAAACACCTCATTTTTTGCTCCACTTATTGTCCATGTTCTCAGTAGTTCTCACTTACAGTAAAGATGGACTTTATAGTTCCACAATTCCAGACTGTAGTCCATCTATTTGTGGACTTGGATACAGTGTACTCTGTACCCCCGAGCAGGTATTATTTGGTTGGTGCATTATTCTCATCCCAGCAGTGTCACCAAGGTGTTTAAATTAATCTACACTAAAACCCCTTCAGTGCATCAGTGTCACTGCAGAACTGACAATAAATAATCCACCACCCAAATGATACCTGTTCTGTGATGCTCGTGACTGATAAGAGACCAGAGAACCAACAGGGAACTAACAACAAGAACACAGCCTTTATAAGCTGTAATATTGCATGCCACAAGGAGAGGGCTCTAGGAACGACTGGAGCAGGGCTTTCGTTTATCAGGCAAAGCCATGCATTCATGTACATTTATAAAATGTTCCGCTCCTTAAATCTGATTGGCAGAGGTGCTTTGTTTAGCCGTAACATTCACGATAATCGACACCTCTGACGCGTTACATGCGTATAAATGCGTGATATAAGATACATTTTTTTCCCAGAACCTTCTGTTCTGTAACTTGGCCACTAGATGGCAGTATGTGATTGTTAAAGAAACCAGAAATTTTTAACTTTCAGTCAAGGGTTCTTTTTTATTTCTAGTGGACTGGATTATTTCGCGGAAGGAAAGTTTATTAGTCAACGCATTTATGAATCAAACCTTGTTTTTTTTAAATTTTATTTTAGGTTGTGTATTATTCTAAATAAACCATGTGCAAGAGGTGTAACTACTGTTTACTGCACTATGCAACATATCTCTTTCCTGTGATTTATTCACAATAATGCTCACTTTAATAATCAAAGTCCATCACTGGACAGCTCCCCCAGCGCCACTGCGTTACCAGAGAAACAATAGAGAATTGACAAAAAAAAACAAAACAGATGGACTACAATATGTAATTGTAAGTCCATCTATATGTTAAGTGGAGGAAAGAGTATGGACCAAGAAGGGGGTGTGTGCAAACTTTGCCTGGTAAAGTACATTTTAAATGGTACCATTATAAAGGCAACACCGAGTTAAATTTGCATGAAAAAAGAAAATATGATGCAGACGAGAAGTTAATATATCTAACAGAGCAAACCTGACATCGCTCTTTTGTCTTCTTGTTCTCCTATAAACCTGTACATTTTACAAAAGTATTCCCTTAAATACATAAAAACGACAAGTTTGCACAGTGAAAGTTTTTGGTTTAGGAGGTACTTTTCAAAAAACCTTGACACAATCTTAATCGTGCTAATTTCTTAAAATATTTTTAAGCATCACTTCAAGCTAAACTATTAGATGCACTGAAAAGTGCTATTCGATAATAAATATCAAAAACAATGCTGAATCAACAGATAACAGAGCAATAGCCAGAAAAACATGTCAGTATGTTAGCACACAACAAAAAATAAAAACATTACTAAAATAATAAGTTACATTAACACAGCACCATAAAGAAAAACGATGAACCTACGGACTTATGCCAAACATTTGCAGATAGAGCTCAGCTGATACAGCCACAGTGAGTGTGCTTAAAAAGTATGCAGTCAGCCACTGATTGAGCATGTTCTCCAACTTAGAAAGATGAGAGCTTTGTCATTTTCTTCGTAGCTACACTTCAACTATAAAAGACAATGAGAATAAGCATCCAGGAAATCACACTGTAGGATGGAAAATAAGAAATGGTTGTCAATAACAAAAGTCCAACTCAATAGTTTGTAACATAACCTTTGTAGGCAATGACTGAGGTCAAGCATTTCCTGTAAATCTCCCACAGGTGTAAACACACTGTAGCTGCTATTTTGCTTCATTCCTCCATGCAGATCTCCTCTCGAGCCATGTTTTGGGGCTGTCAGTGACAACACGCACAATCAAATAGATTCCACAAATTTTCTAAGGGATTGGCTTAAGCAGAGGGACCCTATTAGAAGTAGCGTGTTACTGATGGTAACATTTGTTACTTTGGACCCAGCTCTCTGCAAGTCGTTCAGCAGGTCCCTCTGTGTAGTTCTGGGATTTTTGTTCACTGTTCTTATGATCGTTTTGTCCCCATGGGATGAGATCTTGCCTGGGGCCCCAGATCAGGGGGAGATTATTGGTCTTACATGTCTTTCACTTCCTTCCAGTTGCTCCCACATTTGATAAATTCATACCAACCTGCTGCCTATTGTAAATTCACTCTTCCCAGCCTGCTGCAGCTCTACAGCTTTCTTCCTGGGGTCCTTCGACAGCTTTTTGGTCTTAGCCATGGTTGAATTTCTTAAAGCCTGTGACTTGAAGCCGTAGACAGGTGACTTTAATACAGATAACGAGCACAAAATGATGTCATTATTACAGCTAATGAGTGGAGGACAAAAGAGAGAAATCTTGCTCGTTTGTGGGTGACCAAATGCTTATTTTCCACCATCATTTACAAATAAATTGTTTATAAATCCTACAATGTGATTTCCTGCATGTTTTTTCCTCATTTTGTCCCTCATAGAGCTCTGTCAGTGTCATCAAATGTACACTTCAACTATCATTTTCTAACTAGTGGCTGGCTGACTACCTTTTGGCCCCTCTGTACATGTGGAGCCTCAACTCAGTAACTCTATTCCTTTTCTTCTTATGTCACTCAGAAGTGAGGTCAGGATTTTCATTAGGCTTTTATACATCACATGTCCTTTCTCTGAATCGTTGTTAATCTGGGAAGAGGAGAGACGTAATAATTAAGGCAGATGGTACAGCAGCTTTCAGTTCTCACTCAGGTGGGTGTGGATGCCAGACATATGATGACTCACCCTGGTAAATGCTTTGATTGTACGATGAAGAACAGCCGTTTCAACCTCGCCTGGCAGTTTCATTAAATGTGCAGTGCAGTCCAGAATACACAGTAGCGTTTGTTTCTGCCCCTGTACAACATACAGCAGCGCACAAAAGGCTTACTGAATCCCCCAGCGGAAGATACAATGGCATTTCAAGTAAAAAGACAATGTATGGCTTTGAAGGCAAACTTCTGCTTAAGACTCTACACATTTTTACTCTTATTTAGTTTAATCTGTATGGCTAACTATCGATAAATCCAGTATTCACAATGTGTTACATTCATTAAGCACATACATTCATAAAGCTTTATTAAAAATATTAAAACTCAAAAGTTGTAATGGTTGTGTAAACATACCAAATCAAAATTTAATATTTTTTTTTTAAATCAGATTTGTGTCACAGGCTTAGTGCTTTGCACTTTCTCCTATGAGCGCTGGGGATCCTAGTTTAAATCCCAATTGGTTTTATCCAGGTTCTCTGGTTTTCTTCCACAAGCAAAAAAAAAAGGGTAAATTGACTGCTCTAAATTTCTCCATATACTATGTGTGTGTGTGAGTGTGTGTGTGTAAGTGAATGTGTGGCAAGTGATGGATTGGTACCCTGTCCGGGGAGTATCTACCCAACGCTCGAAACGTTCTCCCCTGGTTGGCATAAGAATATATTTTCTATCACGCACTGATACGAATGTGAAGCGCTCAAAGGTGTTTATTGTCAATAATGTCACGGCTGGATAAACGGCTCAGCCAATCAGGTTTAAGAAACAAATCTACCTATGTTATTATGTAAAATAATAAAGTAGCTGGTTTTATTAAAATACTTATCTAAGAATAGTGCTATTGATAAATAACTGTCTTCGAAAAACATAATTAAAACAATTTACAATCTAAGGCATTCTTAATCAAATAAAATCCATACTGTGTTCCTTATCTGGTACCTTGTCAAGGATGTTAAGGACATTCTGGGATTCGTGGCTGCTGTGGGTCAGTGCTTCTATATCTTCTTTAGTGAGGACTGGCTCCTTTAAATGATCCAGCCATGACCACATCAGAGAGGCGAGGAGCAGTGGGTCCCGCTCCATACACAGCTTCTCCCAAGCACCTTCTCTGCTATTTAGTTCAGCCTAATTCAGAGGGGCAGAAAAACACCCATGGAACATGCAGTAATTAAAATTCATCAAACCTTCTAAATTATTAGAAATAATAATTATCTATTTTATTGGGTTTTAGTGTTAATAGTTAATTAGGGATACAGTGATACGAATCCTGTCTGATATCATGCATACTCTTAATGCTATGATGATACAAGAGCAGCATTTATATAACTTGTTTTGTACGAGTTTTAACATGCATTACGACATTAAATGCTGAAATATTAAAATAGTATTGTTTATACAACTGATTAGTTTGACACACTTACAACCCCATTTGGTTTACACACAGTTCTAGTGAAAAGTTTGTACACCTTTTTGCTCCTATGTCAATTTTTATTTTCCCCACTACCTATATAAATGAACTTCATAGTTTTACAGTTGCAGACTGTAGTCCATCTGTTCTTGTTTTGGTTAGTCCTGTTAGACAATTCCGTCTAACCCAACCCTAACAATCTTTTTCAGAAAGCAAAGCAGTGCTGCGGGATCGGACACATTTAGTCATCTACTCGTGTACCAATTGCTATACAGGAAGCGCCATGTGTTATGCCCTCCACCTTGTGTGCATCTTGATGTCTAGACGAATACACCGAGGTAAGGGCACCAATCTATTCCTAGGCATACACTTACAAACTTAATGGGGCAGCCAAAATACCTTAAATCCATGTTTTTGAACTGCAGGAAGAAACCGGAGAACCTGGAGAAAATCCACATGGACACAGGGAAAACATGGAAACTTCACCCAGATCAGGATTCAAACCTGGATTGCCAGAGCTGAGAGAGAGGCGAACGAGCTAAACACAACGCCACCGTGCGGCCCCAGATTTTTCATCATGAAGGTAATAATTTGAATAGAACCCCCAAACTATTTAATAATGAAGTAATACATGAAACCGCTGAATTGACCACAATCTTTGGCTCTTACTATACCTGCCATGCTGATATGGAATTTTGGAGATTTTCCTCTTCGATATCCATAGCAAGAGATTTTGCCACCAGCACACGTCTAGCATCAGGTGAAAGCTCAGGCTGCAGTATGAGAAAGGGAACATCGCCTCCTACAGACACACCGTGGTGTGTAAATGGCTGTTGGTTCCCCTGTTTCAACCGAGTCTCATTATTCCACATTCCATTCCGCTGACAGTCAGTCATTATAGCGCCACTGTTTTGATGCAGGTCCAATGACCTGCTGTGCTTTACCTCCTTTAAAAGGACCCGCTTCCGGATAAGCGGGGAGCAAGGTGCTTCTTCAGGTGCCTTCATGGCTTCATTTAGAGATGTGAAGGATTCAGCAGGAGAGTCAGATTTAGGGCTGCTGCAGCTTTCTGGAGTTAACAGCAGTCTGGAGGTGTGAAGGACTGGAGATTCAAGCGATAACCTGTTCTGGGATACAAAACGTTCTCTCGGAAGTTTAGCGGCATGGCCAGGACGCCATCCATATTGCCCGGTCCTGGAGCTGAGCGTGTGCAATGCAGAGTCGCTGAAACTCAATCTGCACAGACTCTGAACTTTAGCATTTGCCGTGTTAAAATGCCCCAACAACTCAAAACACTCAAACGGAGGGGTGCAGGGTTGCAAAGAGCGAGGAGTCATCACAGGGATGCCCTTTCCCCTCAATTCTTTGCCTAACTGCTGCAAGGCCTGCTGTGAAACCGTCTTCTCTACCTCGGCTGTTAAATCAGCCAACTCGGGAAGGTTTCTCTCTTCCGTCACCTGCCTGTTCTCAGCAATGTCCAGCAGAAGCCGACAGATCAAGTGGACAATTTTTGGCACGTGTTTCATTTGCCGTGCCTCATAGCCATGCAGCAGATGCCGCTGGCGCGTCAGGTACTGTGAAAGGGTGGCAGCCTGCACTCTCAGCCCAGTGTTTGAGAACACACAGTGCAGAGGTGCCACAAACCGAGCAAACTCGCGTACACACAACAGCTGCCCCCGTGTCTGAATTGAGCTGGGTCGCTTGGCCCGGACAAATAATATTGCCTGGTCTGCACTCATCCGTGCTGTGAAGACTAAGTAACAGGCCAAAAGGACACCTGTGTGGACAAAAAATAAATAAAAAAATAAAACACATTTTAATCACACTTTAATTAGCAAAGTAAAGCAATAAGGCATGAGAGGGTATGCATTATTGTGAATAGATCACAGGAAAGAGGTGTCATTAGGCACGCCAGTTCCACCGCTTTCCCTTGATCTATTCACAACAATGCACACCCTCAAGTTTCTTATTGCTTTTATAAAATATTTACAAATACATTCATTAATGCATTGACTGAAATCACTAAAAATCTCATTTTCCGCGACATAATCCAGCTGTTAGCAATCAAATACTGCCATCTAGTGGCCAAATTACAAAACACAGTTTATGAAAAAATTGGGGAAACAGTATATATACGAATGTGAAGCATTAAGAGGTGTGGCTTGTCACGACTAGAAAGGCGGCTCAGCCAATCAGATTTAAGGACTGGAACTACCCGTTTTATAATATGAAATAATATTCACACACAAAAGTATTAGGACACCCAGTGGCAGGATGTGCATTTCACACCTGGGACTTCAGTAATGATCCGTCTGACTTAATCCACCTGGCAATATCTATTTTATGACAGAAATGAAGGCGCGGGGAAAGAAACCTGCCAGAGATTTTGTGTACATATTTTTAAAAATAAGCGAGACACAGAGCGTGGAGAAAGTACCAAAGGCATTAGAAACTGGACATGTGTGGCAGGTACGCCAGCCAACATTTTGTATGTAATGCAATCTGTAAATAAAGCCTGTTACTGTGTAGAATAAACTCTGTCTCTAGTCCTCCTATAATTTAGTTGGTCAGACATCCCTCATAATTTGTAGGTAACAGCATTGGCACATCTTTAGGTTAACATTCACTGAACTCCTCTCTGTTAGCTCTGGTTGCTTTTTAATGTTCCACAAGTGTCACCCAAATTGGGAAAAAATGCATTCTCTTATTTGGCTTCTTGAGGATGGAATAATCTACAGAATATACTTAAAATAGAAACATTAATGTCTGATGATTTTAAAACTACCATAAAAATGTAGTGCTGGAGACTTGTGTTTGTTTTTCTTGAGAGTCTTTGTACTGAGTTTAATTTATTGTACGCATGTTTTTTTTTTTTTACGTAAATGTAAATTTTTTATGATGTTCTGTGGTTTGGCAGCTACTTTGCCCTGTTCTCTCTTGAAAAAGAGATTTTGAATCTTAACTGGACTTTCTGGTTAAATAAAGGTTCATAAATAAATGAATAAAAATCAACCTGAATACCCTGATGAATACTAACCTGTTCTTCCGAGCCCAGCATGACAGTGAATGGCCATTTTGCCCTCCTGCACGGCGAATGACATCACTTTCACCATGTCGAGGATGGTCGTGAGAGAGGCAACCCCATAGTCTTTCCACCCAAAGTTGTAAAAATAGACTAGAGAAAATAACCCACGAAAAAAAAAAACACATTACTAAATAGCATTCAGATTCATGGGGATTGTTTTTAATTCATTTGTACAGGGGATTTGTCACTTTGTTTGTTAATGATAAATCAATAGTGTTTAAGTTTTCAAAAAAATAAAAGAAATACGAAGTAACCTAAAAAAGCCTGTGCTGTCTAGGGTTAAGTTTTCCACACTGTTATATACACATACGGGGAAACATTTCAATATTTACAATTATGTGAAAAGTTGAAGTCCATTAGTTGAGAAATTTATTTTTTTTGTTCACTGTTAGGGACGGTTACTCAGTATGTTCTACCAGCTGTAAAACATTTGAGAATAAACAGGAGGGTCTAACACTTTACACACAGAGGAATTTGTCCTCCACATTTAAACAATTAGTGCTGTGAAACACACACAATGAGTGAAATGAGCACACGTGCCCGAAGCGGTGGGCAACCTTGTATAGAGCGCATGGGGAGTAACTGGGGTTAGATGCTCAAGGGCACTCCAGCCAAAGTACTTGATGGGACCAGGAATTGTGACCACAAGCCTACAACTGCTGCTAGTTGATTAAGAGTTTAAGATTAAGATTAAGTTTAAGTACAAGGGACCTGCACAGTCTCCAGTTTGGGATCAACTGTACAAAAAGGTGAAAGCAAAGCAACTGACAAGTGGCGCACAATTTTGTGAACTTCTGCAACAATGCTGGAAAAAACTTTCTGAACAATAATTCCAAATTTGAATAATAGTTATTACATTTTATCAAACATATTAAAGAACGGCATGGTGGCTTTGTGGTTAGCATGTTCGCCTCTCAGAACTGGGAATACAGGATTGAATCCCAATCTGGGTGGACTCCCTATGTCCTTGTGGGTTTCCTCCGGATTCTCCGGTTTCCTCCCACAGTCCAAAAACATCGCCCCTATAGTCTGTGTGTCAATCTATCTTTGTGTGCCCAGGGTATGGGGTACGTGAATATCCTGGACTATTCAGGGTGGCACATCAATGCCAGCTGTGGCAAGAAGGTTTGCTGTGTTTGTCAGCACAGTGTCCAGAGCATGGAGCAGATACC
>JAOUQT010075488.1:0-10168 GCA_025769995.1 Xyliphius kryptos
GTTACCCGTCCTGTGGGATCGCTTTTTCAGTAGCGCTTGGCGCTTAGTGTTTTTCGTTGTCTAAACATCTGTGTTATATTCAACATTAAATAGCGACTCTTACTACCTTGTGGTTTTTGCTTCATTCCAAGAGCCGGCCGTGACAGTAGGCGAGTTCACTGTAGATGTTGTATAGAAGTCCTACAGCATACTGATCAAATACAGCACATCAAACATATAACTACAAAGGGCCATCACAGGCAAGCGTTCTAAAAATTGTGTCCTTATATCTTTATGTATTTACTCAGCAATCACAATAAAATAATAAGGTATAAAACAACAGCATGTCATTAGACTTATAGCTAATTTGTTAGAACACTATTATACATGTTTTAATCATCTCTAATACCTTTAAGTTCTAAAGCTTTACACCTGCCAGAAAGAATTAAGTCTATATTCACAAATGTTGCATTTAAGCCACTCAGCACCAATGTAATTGGACAGGTCATGTCTTATTCATTGGCCTAGCTGCTTTCATCCTGGGGCTGATCATTATCTACCCTTGACACAGACAACATAGGAAGTACAACACAATACAAAAATGACTCAACTATTGTAGCTCTTCAGTACAAACACAATGAATTACACCCAAAAGTTTGTTTAAATAAAATGCATTATACTAAGAAAACATGAACAAAGATCTATAAATACAGTTAGGGACAGTATTTAATCAAATTTTTGATTTGACATATAAGAAACAGACAGAAAGCCATTTTAGTTGTGTACACAATTACAACACTAAAAGTACAATAATCTAAAATCAAATGGTTGTCATAATTTACAAAAAGATGTATACCTTGTGGCTTAGTGGTTAGCACGTTCGCCTCTCAGCCCGGTTTGAATCCCAATCTGGGTGGAATTTCCATGTTCTACCCGTGTCTGAGTGGGTTTCCTCCGGGTTCTCCGGTTTCCTCCCACAACCCAAAAACATGTATGCAAGGTAAATTGAGTGCTATTAATTGCCCTGTATAGTGTGTGTATGAGTGTGTGGCTGTGTGTGTGTGTGCCCACCAATGGATTGGCGCCCTGTCCTGGGCTGGATTGGCGCCCGAGACGTTCTCCCCTGGATGGGCATGGGGAACCCCACCCCCGCGACCCTAATAAAGGAATAAGCGGAAGATTAATGAATGTGTACCTTGTTTAAGTGTTTGGTCACTGACCCAGCAGAGTTGTTAGTTAGGTCCTCTTCATCAGGCATTCCTCAAAAAACATAGTACAAAACAAGTCAAGTGTAAGAATACTATTTGAATCTTCCTTCCTCTATATATAGACAATGATCTGCCAACGTAGCAAGTGATTTAGACTGTGGCCAAAGTATAATAGACAGCTCTTAAATACACTATGATAGTTGATGGCATAGGCGGGTGGGAATGTGTGTAATTGGTAGAGGCACATCTTAAAAATGAAAGGAATATTCATCTATAAAGTTTTAGATAAACGGTCAATTTAGAACATTTGAACATCCCCTCTAGTTTTACAAAAAAGTTTATAAAATCTAATAAAATTCAACAGAATGTTCAGGTTAAACAATGTATATGGCGGATTGAATGCTTATGTTTACTCACACTTCTTATGTGTAGGCCTACAATTACTATACCAACAAATACCAAAGTCTGTTTTACATTCTAACTCTCCTTAAAATAGTTAAGTTAAATTTAGGACATTTTTAAAGTTACACCAACCACATAGGTGGAAATTATAGTTCCACAGTTACAGATTGTAGTCCATTGTTTTCTCTGTATATTATATTAGTCCATTTTACTTTGTTCACTATGCCCAGGAGCCTTACAATACCACCAGTGGACATGTGATATTTTGGGGAAATTAAGTGACATGGTGGATTATTGTGTTGTAGTTTAATTTGATTAGACATTGATTTTACAAGGTAGAAAAAAAAGGTTATACCTGCTAGAGAGCACAGTGTATAGACACTGTTTTAAAACTCCAGCAGCAATGCAGAGATACAGTGCAAGAAAAAGTATGTGAACCCTTTGGGATTACTTGGATCTGTGCATAAATTGGTCATTAAATGTGTTCTGATCTTCATCCAATTTACAACAATTGACAAACACCGTCTGCGTAAACTAATACCACACACATAAAAAGGTTTTATTGAACTCAAAATGTAAACATTCACAGAGCAGGATGGAAAAAGCATGTGAACCTTTGGATTTAATAACTGGCTGACCCTCATTTGGCAGCAATGACCTCAACCAAACGTTTCCTGTAGTTGCAGGTCAGGAGGAATTTTGGACCAATCCTGGTCACAAAACTGTTTCAGTTCAGCAAAATTCCTGGGATATTTGGTGTAAATTGCTCTCTTGAGGTCATGCCACAGCATCTCAATTGGATTGGAAAGGCAACTTCAGAAGGCATATTTTCTTCTGTTGAAGCCATTCGAGTGTTGATTTACTATGTTTTTGGTCGTTGTCCTGTTGCAACATCCATCCTATGTTGAACTTCAGTTGGCGGACAGATGGTCTTAATCTTTCCTGCAAAATGTTTTGGTAAACTTGGGAAATAATTTTTCCGTTGATGGCTGCAATCCATCCATGCCATGAGGCCCCAAACCACGATGCCTCCTCCACCATATTTCACAGTTGGGATGAGGTTTTGATAATGGTGTGCTGTGCCTTTGTCTCCACACATAGTGTTGTGTTAATTTTAATTTACTTAATGTTAACTTAATTTTGGTTTCATCCTGTCCTCAGTATATTTTGCCAGTAATGCTGTAAAACATCCAGGTGCTCTTTTGCAAACTTCAAACGTTCGCATTGGTTGTTTTTGGACAGAAGTGGTTACCCCTCTGGTGTCCTACCACAAACTCCATTCTTGTTTAATGTATTGTAAATTTGTCAACAAAAATGTTAGCATGTGTCACAGTAAGTCTTTAGC
The DNA here is from genome assembly GCA_025769995.1 of Xyliphius kryptos. Classification (NCBI taxonomy): domain Eukaryota; kingdom Metazoa; phylum Chordata; class Actinopteri; order Siluriformes; family Aspredinidae; genus Xyliphius; species Xyliphius kryptos. The sequence goes on from JAOUQT010075488.1 coordinate 2,935, forward strand.
TGAAACTCTAGTATTCTTTCTGACCTCATTCTTGTTCTGCGCTGTACTCTTGCAGTCATCTTTACAAGGCGACCACGCCTAGGGAGTGTAGCAACAAGGGCTGAACTTTCGTCATTTGTAGACTGTCCGTCTTACCATGGACATATGAACATTATGGCAGCCTCATGCAATGAAAATTTAGAACAGAAAACTCAAAACTGGTGGGATTTTTTTCATAGGGTAGGGCAGCATTAACCAACACATCCAATCCCATCACATTGAATGGACTCCAGGTTGGCTGACTCCTGGCTCCAATTTGCTCTTAGAAAGCTTTGAGAGTAGAATGCCTATACCACCCTGTTCAAGCAGTTATTAGGGGATATTTAAGATAATAAGTAGGCAAAGTGGAATTTAAAGAGGTTCCACCACGTATTTGCTTATTGCACCTCACTTATTTGCATATTATTAGGGGTATATTTATAGAACTATGTGTAAAATGTACATCACTATCAGGATATTTAATGTGTCACTTAACTTTTCAGAAGCAATCAACTTGTTTTCTGACTTGTATCATTGGAAATTTTCTTACTACAAAAGCCACCCATGCCAAATGAAATGAGAATGGACTTAATTTTAATTGTTTGATAAATCCTTAAGAATAAGGTAATATACTTTATAAACAAAACAACAGGACTAATGCCACAAACACATATAGATGGTACACACATCACAGTCCTTCCTCCAGCAGATGTATAGGGGCTTTTATGGGGACTGCTGAAAATGAAAAGGGATGACCAGTTGTTCATTTATGATTTGTGTGTTGGTTGAGGAGCATAAATGATGCAACTGACAAAAACAGCTTTGTAGTTTATCATTTATTAAATAAAGGTTTTCTAAGGAAAAAAAGGGTAGAAATGCCAATGGGGCTAAGTTTTCTGATGTTAATTTAAAATGAAAATTAATGACGAAGTCTACTTCCATAGTGCGCTCAGAATATTTAGCAGTACTTTGAAAGTAGTTGTTTTCATGAATTCGATGTTACATTCAAAAAAAGACAAATTAAACTGTTTAAAAAGAAAAAAGTAAATTTGACGGTGGAAACAGTATTTCTAATTTCCTCAGTTTATTAACACCCAAAATGCACAGATATGATATATGGCTAGTTCATATTTTAATATTTCTAAACCGATTAGTGGCAAAAAGTGGTTAATTTTTACACAGATGTTTGTCAGTATGATGAATAACTCAGCTAGTTTTCTCTCTTTAGTGTTCTTACATAAATTTTGATCATTTTTGTTCCTTGTACAAATATAGTCTCAAAATAAAAATTTGCCATTTTTTATTTTACAAAGACTATTTTCGCCCTAAATTATTAAATTTTGATTTAAAATTTAAACATTAAAATATGTAGACTTACTGTCTGCACTGGGTCCACTCTCCATTACACCATATGGAGGGGCCAGGAGACCAGCCATGTACTGCCGATAATTCTGTGAACGCAAGAACATACAAGAATACATAAATAACACACAACAAATCAATCTACATTTACATTTAGCTCACTATTTACCCAAAGCGACATACTTGTATCCAAACTTAATTGGGGTCAGAACACAGGGTTGATACAGCACCCTGGAGCAATGAGGGTTAAGGTTCTTGCTCAAGGACCCACATTCGTAACTTCAGTGGAGCTGGGATTTAAACCCACAACCCACTGATTCACAGTCCAACACCCTAACCACTGAGCTACCACTCCTCTAATATCATAATTATTTTTTAAATAAAAAGTCCATCAGAATAGAGAGCACAAAAATTCTTTTAAGTAGGATGACAAACGAGTTTAGTAAAATTTGGTGTCCAGTCCTGCTTGATCATACTTGATTTAACTCAGCACTTATCAATTACCAGTGTTATCAGATGTGTACTAAATAATCTGACAACATATTAAGTCAATCATCACCTCTTTATTATTCTACACAACACTTATCATAATAAACTCAATAAACCATAGAGGCTCTTAGCATTTATTACAAGTTAAAAGATGAGCTCTTGACAGATACCTTTAACATCTGCGCACAATGTTGTCATATGGTCTCAAATATGTGAAAACAAACCTAAATTATTATTCTGAGTCATGTAGGCTAATGAAATATGTAACCTGTAAATTTTAGTAAACATATTACCTGCTAACATTGATCCTTAATTTATGTTAATTCGCTTATTTTTCAGTTAATAATTGTTGCAGTAATTTAACATTTCATGTCCTGAAGCATGTGGGAGTTAAGCTCTCAATTCAGCTTAAAGCAAAATTTTGAGAAGACAAATTTGGACAATGTAGTCTGTATTTGGACCCCCAGTTGCTTAAAATCCCTGTATGAACTTGGAGGCACAGGAGATTAAAAAGGATAACAAATACAAAATTGAAGACATGCATAAACAGCAATACTAAATATACTTGTTTGAGGGCTTCTCTGCAATAATTTTAACTATTCTTTACAAAAGACCAGAGACTATACTAAACATTCAACATTCAATATATCTATATATACATTCCGTATAACTTTTTATGGGACAACACTGACAAAATGACAGACACAATGAAAAGTAGTTTGTGTGCGGCTTAGATAACAGTGTAAATTTATTCTTCCCTCAAAATAACTCAATATACAGCCATTAATGTCTAAACCATCAGCAACAAAAGTGAGCACTGCTTGTCATTTTCCCTCCAAAATGTCATGTGACTTAATGTTACTAGGTCTCAGGTGTGCATAAGGAGCAGCTCTTTTATACTGGTGAAGTTCCAACATGGCACCTCATGGGAAAGAATTCTCTGAGGATCTTAAAAGACGACTTGTTGTGCTACATGAAGATAGCCAACACCCTAAGACTGAAGTGCAGCAAAGTGGCCAACACCATCCAGTGTTTTAAGAGAGCAGGGTCCACTCAGAACAGACCATGTTGGTCGTCCAAAGAAGCTGCGTGCACGTGCTCAGCGTCACATCCAAATGCTGTCTTTTAAAGATAGGCACATGAGTGCTGTCAGCATTGCTGTAGAGATTGAAGAGGTAGACGGTCAGCCTGTCAGTGCTCAGACCATACGCTGCACACTAAGCATGTGTGGCAGCAATCAAGTGAGGAGTGCAGAGAAAAGTGTATCATGCCTACAGTCAAGCATGGTGGTGAGCAAACCACGGTCTGGGGCTGAATGAGTGCAGCAGGTGTTGTGGAGTTACATTTTATTGAGGGACACATGAACTCTAATATGTACTGTGCAATATTGACGCTCAGCATGATCCACTCCCTCTGGAAACTGGGTCACAGGGCGGTGTTCCAGCATGATAATGACCCCAAACACACCTCTAAGACGGCCACTGCTTTATTGAAGAGGGTGAGGATAAAGGTGCTGGATTGGCCAAGCATGTCTCCAGACCTAAACCCAATAGAACATCTTTGGGGCATCCTCAAGCAGATGGTGTCTAGAATATCCGCCAGTATTGTGATGTTGTAATGGAGGTGTGGGAAAGCATTCCAGTGGTAACCTGTGAAGCTCCGGGAAAACTCCATGCCCAGGAAAGTTAAGGCAGTCCTGGAAAATATTGGTGACCACACAAAATATTGACACTTCAGAAACTTTCACTAAGGGGTGCACTTATTTTTGTTGCTGGTTATTATATGGCTGTATATTGAGTTGTTTTGATGAAAGAATACATTTAAATTGTTATATAAGCTTCATTGCCACTGGTAACATATTTTGCACTTGTACATATAACTCTAGTTGTATGTGTATGTGAAGACAGACCATATTTACAGATGTCTGAATATGCCTGACAGATGGCTTCGCAATACATTTACACAGTTATCAGAGGCTTTCAGTTGGAGGCAGTGGCAGCAGCAAGATGATGTAATTAATTTGCTGCTCGGGTTAATGGAAATGACATTTCTGTCTCTATGGGATTTTGCGTTGGAAGTTTAGCACATAAAAACCAGTTAAAGAAGAAATCGAATGTATGCATTCTGATTATGTTTCACAGGTCTTGGGGAAAAAAACATTGCTTTCAAAAACATAAAAAGGTGTATTTTACAAGTTCCCAATGTGAAGCTCACATTCATTTAATCATTTGTTAGTTTATTCACTGTACCATTTCACATTGCCCTCTTTGCTACAATACCATTAACCATCTATTCAGTAGTTCAGTCCCGTGGATTCATTTGCTGTTTTGAATCCAGCGGCCAGATATGAAACAAATCAAATTGATATATGTGAATATCTGTTATCAGCAACAAGCCATTCCAGAGTTTTTACATTATAATGATGTGCACTGTTGGACCCATTAGTCAATGCAGGCACCTGGAGTGAGACAGCAGGCTTTATGCCACTCTCCCCCTGGGAGCACTTCCTCTAACAACAGTGACAGTGTTTATTAAATGTGTGTGAGTGTCTTTGCAACAAATGCACTAGTATATTGTTAAATGTATTGTGTTACTTAACCAGTCAAAACCAGGATTCCAATTTACAATGACAAAAAAACACAAAGCAACAATTTGAATGTAAATTCCTCACTTAAATTATTTTCTTAAAATTCAAAGGCTGCATCTAATAAAGACATTTAAGCCACACATAAAATGCATATATCTCTTTTATGTTTTATTATGGGTTTACATATTCTTACCTATTTAAAATATATATATATAACACAATAAGAACACATAATAGCAATATGAGTCAATTCAATACAATAGTCATATAATTTTAATTACAAAATCATTTATAAAACAGTAATTTTAAAACAGTATAAACAAAATATTTTCACAATAAATATTTATAAATTGACACACCCACAGAGACAGAGACTATATAACTGCATATTCATTCATTATCTTCGGTCACGTGGGGGTTCCCAATGCCCATCCAGGGGAGAACGTTTCGGGCGCTGGGCAAATACATCCAGGACAGGGCGCCAATTTATCACTAGGCACACAAACAGACCATATGGGAAAATTTAGAGCAGTCAATTTTACCTTGAATCCATGTTTTTGGACCGTGGGAGCAAACTGGACAACCTGTAGGAAACCTACGTGGACAACATTGAGACTCCACCCAGTTTGGACCCCTTAGCCACCCTAACTGCATATTACATTATTATTAATTCTAGTTCTTTTATCAAACAAATGTATCTACACTCAAACTGCAGTACATGTTCAGTCCAAAGGTCCTTTCTGTTTGAAATCAGTTAATCATGATTAGGCTGCAGTTAAAGTTTTAAAAAATCTGAAAAAATATTTAACAGCATCCAAGTGAATAAAAAGGCAAATGAAGCAACACTTTCTCTGTCTCGGTGATCTTAAACATTGAACTTATTACAGGGGAATTATTATATGATATTACTTTAAATTATCGTTATCTTCTTCACTTGGTTCTGGCTGCCTTAACATAGCTTCATAGCGCATGCATCATTTCCATTTCCAAACCTCAACCATGCTATTAATTTCATTTATATTCTGAAAGGGTATAAATGGACAACAGAGTTCATCACTTCCAAGGGTCATTGTACGGTAATGCCATTAGGATTGGTTAAAGCCTTTCACTGTATTCCAGGCTTTTATTAAAAACATGATCAGATCACTGGATGTGTCTGTACATAGACGTCATCTTGAATTATTCTTGAAACAGCGGCACAAATGAAACAACTGACAGAAGTAAGCAAAGTCAAGTCTATAATGGTTTTCTAGCTTTACACGGCAACGTGTGGGTACAACTGGTTAAATAGAAAAGAAAGAAAAGATAAAATGTAATATGTTGGACTTGATAACAATGTGAAAGTCAAAAGGCATTTGTTTTTAAATAAGTGATGGCATTGGAGTTTATATACATAAAATAACTGTTACATGATCTACTCCCGGGTGCCAAGAATTTCTACAGGCACGTTCCATTGAAGTCACGCACAGATTTGCTTATTTGGCAAGATAATTGGATTGGCCACATTTAGTCAAATGTCCTCATTGCTGTTCACGTACAAGTCATCGCATGCCTTACAGCATTAACTGCTATTAGCTGACCCGCGCCTTCCCCTCCACGCTACCCGCATGCCAATTGCTATACACCAAGCGCCTCGCATCTTCCCCTCCAAACTACCCACGCACCAATCATTACACAGCAAGCGCCCGTATTTTCCCCTCCAGTGCGGCAGTCACTATAGAGAGGACACACACTAACATAATTTACACACAAAATAAGTAATCAAAATTAAAATAAAGTACATAAAACATGTACAAATGCAACATTGTGTCAAAATTTCAAAATAATTGTTGAAACACTTTCAGAGATTTAAGGTTTCAAACAAAGAACCGTTTACATTTTTATGTACTGTATATAGATAGATTTACTTGGGGTTTCACTGCAGTTTTACCTTCATTCATTATTAACAAAAAGACAAACAAGACTTAAATAGACTGATGGGGCTTTCAATTCTGAATCACTTCAATACAGATTTATTGTTTTTGGTTTAAATGCATGGGTCCAGTGTAGAAGTTGGTACAATATTTTTGGCATTCTGGAAATCCCCATGTGTTTCTGTCAAAATTGTACCCATGTAGCTCCTTTTCTTAAAATCTAAGCAAGGTGGAATATTACTATGACATAGGAAACTTAAATATCAAATTATTAAATGGATGTGGTAAGGCCTCCCGTGAAAGTCCTCATGCATCATAACTTTATATACAGTAGGCCAAGAGACTAAATCAATTGACTTGTTTTCAGTTTGACATGGTTTTGTCATAACAGCCAGTGTCGAAGCATGTCAAAGCTGGCACTCTATCCAGTATATGATACCGTAATTCTTCTGCTACACCCAACAAACTTTCCATACTGCAAAATGAAGCCGGTATTATGCGAAATTTATTAAGAAATCTGAGTGAGCATTATAAGTACCATAAAAAAAACTTTGTGATATATCTTTCTTCCAATAGAAGTAAATTGACTTCAATTAAAATAAAAAGCACACAGCCATGGAAACCGCAGCAAGAAAGCAGACAAGTGTAATTAGTATAATTTAATATCATCCTCACCTCTGATGACCATCCTCAAAATAATGATCATACAAAGCACCTCAATCAAGAGATTGGGTATTCTCAAACCCCACTGAAGCCCTAATCAAGCATTTGCCATAGAGAAATTATTCTCAGAATTATTTTTCATAGAAATTAATCTAATTAAATAATACACATCTTTATTAAAGATTTCAGTTGGTCTTTTTCT
>JAOUQT010075505.1:0-10167 GCA_025769995.1 Xyliphius kryptos
ATTTAATATTTGTTAATTTATTATCTTCCGCTTAATCTACATGGGGAGTTCCCCATGCCCATCCAGGGGAGAACGTCTTGGGCTCTGGGCAAATACACCCAGGACAGGGCGCCAGTCTATGACTGGATGCACACTCGCTCACTCACACACACCGACTATATGAGACAATTTAAAGCAGTCAGTTTACCTTAAATCTATGTTTTTGGACTGTGGGAGGAAACTGTAGAACCCAGAGGAAACCCACACGGGGAGAACAAGAAAACTTCACCCAGATTGGGATTCCAACCGGGAATCCCCAGCGCTGAGATGCCAACGTGCTAACCACTAAGCCACCATGCCGCCCCATGTATATATAATGTTATACATCACTAATACAGCTTACATCAACACCAGCTATAATGAGCTATGAGCATTTTATTTTAATGATTAAACTGTTTGCAGATATCTTCTTATTGTGGATCATTGTTTGGATTATGACAAAAAAATCTTTAAATGATCACCGACCAACTAAATGTTACATTTTCCTTTCTTGTTAATTAATAAAATTTACTCACTTATTGATAGCAGAAAAGCTAGCATGGTTGTAAATAAGCATATTTTTCAGCTAGTGTAAACATTTATTCTGCCTGTTTTGCATCATTGAGTTTTACCTTGCATAACCCCACTCATTCAAATTCACTTCACATTTGGTAACAACATAGCAACATACAACAATAATTTTTGGTGCCACTGTGTATATTTACATGGACTTTTGTAGAAATGTTTTAACTAAATACAGTTTCAAATAGATTTTTCAAACCAAGGCCTTTTGATTCCCACATGCATCTTTTTTATTTAAGGATCACTGTAGCCTCCTACACATAAAAGCCCTGCGCACAGCAATGTCCACCTGCAGATCTGCACATCCTATTCAAGTAACTTTAGGCTCTTCATTGTTTTTATGATTTCGGAAATATTACGATTGATTTATTTTGGATAAATTCTTTAATTGCATTGATTTTTGATTGTGGGCCTTTTTGTGTACTCACAGTTGTGTTTTTCTTTTAATTATTATAAATTTAAGAATCCATAATACAAACTTCATAATAATAATTTATTCATTACATTTTGCCTAATCCAATACTAGGGACCAGGGTCGTGAGGGGGTTTCCCATGCTCATCAAGGGTTGAACATCTTAGGCACCCAGGACAGGCCACCAATCAATCGCTGGGCAGACAAACAAAGAAAAACACACACTATAAAGCTGCCATGTTTTGGACTGTGGGAGGAAGCCGGGGAAAACCCTTTGCATACACAGGGAGAACATGGAAATTCCTCCCAGAACGAGATACGAGCCTGGATCCCCAAATTTCATTAAATAATTATTAAAATCTTATCATCTTGATTAACTATTTCCCATAATTCCATTACCTTAGGTGCTTAACAAAAAAGTAATTTGTTGTGTTTTAAATTTTATTTTTATAATAAAAGATTTTGAGGTGCACTTTATTCAGCCCTTAACATCTTAGTTATTTTCCTTAATTTCACTATTTTTATTATTTTAACTCCATTAAAGGTCTAAATGACCTACAACCTAACCAAAACCAAATCATCATATTTGTTCATTTATTCACTTCAAAAGCTGGGATACACTGGTTTACATCTACATATGGATAAAAGCAGAGATGAGAAGGCATTGAAAAAGCCTTGGAAGGATCTTACTGAGTAATCCTATCAAGTTTCGACTGTGAACCCCATTCCAAGAACATGCCCGGTAAAATTAGTAGGAAACATTCTGCTGCCTAGTATATAGAACACTGTTTGGGTTGCCCCTCTGTTACAAACACACAGATCCATGTAGATCTTTTTTTCGTTACCTTTGGTAGAAAACTTTCGGAATACACCGTGGAGTCAAAAGCTCCAAACAGACAATGGAATTATGCAAACAGAGAATTACCCAGAAGAAGATGCTGATGAACTGATTGCCAGTGAGACAAGCTGGATATGGGTAATATGTTGACATTGTTTTGTATGAACATGTGCATAAAAATGCTTTTTAATCTACAAAGACAATACAAAGTCTTTTTCAATAACTGATCAACCTTCAGTAATTAAAATGACATTTTTACTGGTGTTTTTGACCACAATGTCAATTTTATAGTGTAGACAGAACAAATTAAGCTGTTGTTCTGTATAATGTCTCACAATACAAAGCGTTGCTACTAAATGCTAAATTAAAGTAAAAAACCTTTTATATAAATACAAAACCTAATGCGCTGATTTATTCTTTTGTCTCATCCAAAACCATTTTATCTTTGTGTATGAGACCACAAGAAGACTTTTTAGTGTTCATGTGTGTGGGGGTGAAGCTGAGTGTATTTATTAATGTGTCATTTAATTTTTAGTTGTTACAGTCAAGGCCACTTGCTTCTAGACTAATCAGGTTACACTTGGATTCCTCTAGTAGGCTGCACCAGTTATTCTCATGATAATGAAATCTGGCCATTTGTTGTTAACAGGTGATTAGGTAGTACAGCTTCCCAATTTTAAAAAATTAAGAAGTTTTAACCAACAGATTAAAAAATTTCATAGGCTCTTTTTGCAACGATACACAAAACCCTCTGGCACCCTGTTATAAGTTGCAAACTAGACCTAAAAATAATCCTGAGCTGCTGCAAAACAAGTGTGTGAAAATTAGGCCAAGGGGCATCGCTTGCACTGGGAAATATACACAGTGTTCCCTGGAGAAGGCAGGTTAATGAATGGCAATGTCTGTTTCCTGTCCCATAAACATACATGGACATACAGTGTAACAGGAAGAATGAGAAAATCAGTGAACCTTTTCTTATCGTATGTTAAGTTCAGGTTCAGTTGTACATGCTTGACAATGTTGTGATATTGCATACTGCTACTTGACAGCAAAATTGTTGTGTCACAAAGTAAAGACCAGCGTGTAATTTCTAAAACGTTCTCATTGCTAAGTACTTTATACTTGGAAGCAATCTCAATCTCAAAACCCAAAGTGGTTCTCAGAAGTCTGTACCTTACATAGTACATGATATCTGTCGCTAGGAGTAGCTACAGGAGAGGGAGCCAAATGCACAGAGGTGAATGATAAAAGCCAATTTCAAGCTTGGAGCACTTTGAAGTTGGTCATTTAGCAGAACCTTTTTATCCAAAGTGACTTACAAGTATCCCAACTTGGTTGGGGTGAGAACACAGGGTTGATACAGCACACCTGAAGATGAGGGTTAAGGGCCTTGCTCAAGAACCCACATGGTAATTCCAGTAGACCTAGGATTTAAACACACCACTTTTAGACTGATAGCCCAATACCCTAACCACTGGACGACCAGATCCTTAATAGACAATGTACTATGTAAAAAAAAAAGAAAAAAAAAAAAGATTTTCCTTTATAAATCCTTGGTTGTTTAGATCAGTATTTTCAGTTAATCATATAGTAGATGATGAGAAGTTGAACTAAGTTTATAGGATTTACAGAATGTCTGAAATAATTATTCAAACAATATAAGGCAGGTGCATAACTTTGGGCACCCTTGTCATTTTATTGATTTGAATACTTTATTTTATTTTATTTTTTTAAGTTCATTGACCCTTGACCTATATACACATGTGAATTCAATTATGAGAAAAGGTTAAGATGGCCAATGGCAAGTCTTTCTCCTCTTTGCATTTTCTCTGAAGTGTGGCAAAATGGGAGCCTAAAAACAACTCTCAAATGACCTGAAAACAAAGATTGTTTAATATCATGGTTTAGGGGAAGGATACAAAAAGCTATCTCAGAGATTTTAGCTGTCGGTTTCCACTGTGAGGAACATAGTGAGGAAATGGAAGACCACAGGCACAGTTTAAGTTAAGGCCCGAAGTGGTAGGCCAAAAAAAATCTCATGGCCCGAGGCGAAGGATGGTGAGATCAGTCATGGTCAACCCACAAAGCAGATCCAACAACCTCCAACATCATCTTGCTGCAGATGGTGTCACTGTGCACTGTTCAACTATTCAGCACACTTTGCATAAGGAGAGGCTGTATTGGAGAATATTGCAGAAGAAGCCTTTTTTTGTGCACACTTGAGTCACTTGAGGTATGCTAAAGTACATTTGGACAAGCCAACTTCATTTTGGAATAAGGCAAGGCAAGGAAAGGCAAGTTTATTCATAGAGCACCTTTTATACAGAAGCAATTCAAAGCAATAGGTTTAGTGCTTATTAGGAAGTGCTTACTGTATATATTAATCTTATTTCCATCATTGGAACATGATTTAAATTAATGCATTGTATCTCATGCATTGATAAAAATGTGAAGCGGTCTGAGGTGTGCATTATTGTCAATAATGGCAGGGCTGGACAAACGGCTTAGCCAATCAGATTAGAACTACTTGTTTAATAATAAATGTTTTACTTACTTTGAATTTACATCACGTCTTCTAGTTTTGGTCTAATTGTTTTTTGTGCAGCACTGTAAAATAAAACTCCAAATGGTATACTTACAGGTCCACTTTGGTACCACCATGTCTTGGCAACATTAGCATTCAGCTACCAACAGGAAGGTTTTGCGTTCCCCACCTATAATGTTTAATGTAGCTGTGCCAGCTGACCATTTGGCTACAGTGTTTGGAGACCTCTTAAAAATCCTAAATTATGGCTGAGCTGGCTGAGCCTTGTGTATAACCTGCTCCCTTTTGTGTTTTTAGTTCAGGGATTGTTTCAGTTGTGTTACTTCTCTAAATGTCACTGACCGTTGAAAGATTTGGTTTGTACCTCTGACTGTTGCCGTGTAAAGCCTTACTTTGGGATGAAAGCCGGTCCCAGCATCTTTAAGTTACAAGTACTCTGACCCATTCTTAACTCACTACTGACTGCAATTGTATTGTGCTGTCCTCTGGCTGACTAAAGTGCTGTGTTATTAATTGCTTTCTTTTTGCGAACAACACTGTGGAGTTAAAGACACCATCAAGTTAGTTGCTAGTGTTCTTGCTCGAGGGTCAGATTAAACAGACACACCAAAATTTATGGCATGGAGTTGCTCACTGCGGTTTGTTGTGTCTTTTCTATCCTGATGAGACTGCAAATAAGTTATGCCTCTGGTCTGAATGCAGCTTTTTAAAAAACCTGTGTGGTGACAATAAAGATGCTCTGATCGGATTACATTAACAGTCCTAGTCAAAGTACAATTGTCCTAAGTTAATTTTACGAATTGATTTTGCATTCTGTAATGGAAAATCGGCCCATTACATCTAGCCCTTGGGCACAACCTTATTTCATGGGCATACTAAATTGCAGGCTCTAAAAAGCCACTTAGGGTGGTTGCAACAAACCTTTTGGTGAGCAGGCTGGACAGCTGCATATAAACTACATCGTTGTTGTACAACGTTGATGTAGCCTTTTTAGCTTTTTCTGTTTCACAAATACTAATTTGAATACATTCTGTGCAGAACAATCCTTCTTGTAGACAATATTATTATGAGCTGAAGCTTTAGAGTCTGTCTGAACTGCATATACCTCTGTTATTTATTATTGTAGTGCTTTTTACAGTGTTCTAAACATTAAACACCAAAAAGTCAGCTGAAGAGACTAGTGGCTAGGAAAAACTCCCTAGTGTTGTTGGGTTCCCTCCCATAGGACACCAGTGTACAGATTGGATAATTATCAGGTGTCTATTTTTACAAAACAGGAAACCTGATTGGAAACCTAAAAAATACTTTGAGGTCATCCTAATAGGACTGCAAAGCCACTAGTCCAATATAAATCCAGGATATGTCCATTAATTATCGTTGCTATAATACTCTGACAGTGTAAATCATAAGAAATAACCAAACATTGCAGATTTTAACTCAGCCACTTAATTAACTCTGCTTACTGATGGACTATCCCTATTGATTTGTCATATCTTGCCATGACGCCATATATATTTTTGGGAAGCTGTACATATATGATTGCCTAAAATGGCACAACCAGATGAGTTAATGTCAGTGAACAGGGATGAAGCTTTCCTAAACGTTTTTAAAAAATATATCAGCATGATGCAGTTTTGCAGTGTCATTTAAATAGTGTTATATATTATACTAAAATAAAGTTATACTTTTTGCTATTCGTTCTCTACAAAATTATTTAATGTTTGACATTGCAGGACGTGATCTGAGAAACGGTTGCTTATAAATAAGTTACCTTAAAGCACAACGTATACACAGAGTAAAATAATGTAATCTTACTACGACTAAACCTAGATCTCACCTCAGTGTCTTATAGAAAAGTAAATAAAATCTGTAGACAAACACATGAAACTAATAAAAAAAAGTGTAATGGCATAATAGATGCTTGCACAATTTGTGTCACACTTTCAAAATCACTTTGTCCTGACCTCTCTGTCTGAAATGTAATCCATCCAACAGTTTTCTATTACACCATAATTTGAACAGGACATCCCAAACAGCAATCAATAAAACAAGAACAAAAATCAAATATGGCATTTTTTAGAACTAAATCTTCTAGGAACAAACAAACTTATCCGTAAAAAAAAAATAGTAATAAAAGAGAGGCACATCAATATAGAACAATAATCTTTCATCTGCATTGTACTGGAATTCATCCAACTTTTTCTTTACTCCAACTATGGTATGGTTAGAAGTCCCCACATGACTTGACTGGCTGTCACATGGCCCTCTAAGCTCTGATTGGTAGAGAAAGCCCATCCCTGGTACCACCCCATTTCCACGAATGTTGTCTTGGGTTCCTGGGAGTTCTAGAAGTTCCTATTCATCAGTAACAATTGTTTTGAAAGAAAAAAAAAATGGTGGAATGGCTAAAAGACAAACTTGCTGCATGGAACATGAACAAGAAGTGATGACTTGTAGTTAATTATATTTTTTCTGTTTTGTTTGTGATGTTCTTTAGCATATTTTTCAAAGCACTATATGTAATATTACATTTCCTCATGCAATGGGACGAACCCAGAGAAGAGACAGAACTATAGAATGTCAGCAATTGGAGTGATTCCAGATCTATAGGAGAAACAATTTTCACACGCATGTGCTGTAAGAGTGATATAGAGGTCTGTGCCCCTGAACATTTTGCAAGCATTAAAAGCCAGAAAAAATACTGCAGTGCACAGGCTTGTTATTATAAGTGATTCTTTTTCAAATTAAGTTTTCTGATTCATAAAACTTATACTGAAGTATATCTACACTGAAGTATTTAGATTTTATTCCAAATCTGTGTAATACGCAAAGTTTAGCAGTGAAATTCTGAGCCTACATTTGTGTTTAACTAAGTTTACTTTGTTAGCTTTCATCAGAGGTTACATATTCATAAAAGCCATAAATAATCAACATGTGGTATAGGGAACAAACTGTACCTCATCCAGTAGATGCGAAACATCCACAGATGGATCAGATTGCAAGTGCAAATAAACAGGACGAGATTAAATGGCAGCTCTCCAGCCCTGTCTTGTAATTGTAGTTAATAGAACTTAACAGTTCATGTTCATGCATGTTGATAATATATCATATACCATAAAACAGGACCGACCAGCTATAAATAATGATTTTTTTTTACAAGCCTCAGCCAAAACTCACTGAAAATATTCCATATGATAGTGGTGAATCAGTCACCAAGTTTTATTTATAAAGTGCCTTTCAAAGCACTCAAGGTCTCTGTACAAGAATACAATAAAAATACAGAAATGCATCTACATAGAACAGTAAAATGCATAAGAAGAAAACAAATAGTACAGTAATAAATGAAAATAAAAATTAAAAACAGAGGAATATAAAAATAAAATATTCATGTAAACATTCCCAGCTAGAGGTAATGAATAACACTATGCTAAAAAAAATGGAACAGATCAATATTCACTGTTATTATTAACATTTACACAATCCAAGTCCAATAAATAACACAAGGCCATAAAGAGGAACAAAAATGTAAGAAATACAGGTTAAAAAACCAAAGTAATATGAAATATAACAAATAATTGTAACACAATAGCCAGGTACTTCGCAGCACATAAGACAAGAGTTAAATGTTTAGCAGCACCTGATGTCATAAATGGATCGAAAGCATACATGCAATAACTATAACCTGTACTAAACATTACAAACTATAAGACTCTGCTTGAGATCTAATTTTTCATGTTACAGCAGAAAAATTACTTGAATATGTTTAAAGTCTTTTCAATTGCCACTACCACTACATCTGCCTTAAAAAGGAGCTATGGAAATGATAAAAATCACAAATTAATAATATACATTTAACCTTTATTATAATAATAAAAGATTGGACAGGGCACTAACCCATCACTGGGCACACACACCTTTACACACTCACTATGTAGGTGCAATTCAAATAGAAATAGAATCCATGTTTTTGGACTGTGGGATGAAACTAAAGAACCCGGGAATATCCACACAGACATGCGGAGAACACGAAAGCTTTACCCATTATGGGATTTAAACCTGGATCCCCTGTTGATTTTTTCCATTTTTTAAAAATAAAAACGGGCGGCACAGTGGCTTAGTGCTTAGCACGGTCGCCTCTCAGCGCTGGGGATTCCTGGTTTTAATCCTAAACTGGGTGGATGTTCTCCCCGTGTCCATATGGGTTTTCTCCGGCTTCTCCGGTTTCCATCCACAGTCCAAAAACATGGCTTCAAGGTAAATTGAATGCTCTAAATTGGTGATGTGTGAGCAAGTGTGTGCCCAGCGATATATTGGAACCACCCGCCCGCGGTCCTCATAAAGGAATAAGAGGACGATAATGGATGGATGGATGGATGGAAAACCAGGATAAATGGTACTTAGTGAGTTATGATTTTAAGTATCAAGACTTGAGAAACTCTTGTGAGTTTAAGATTTACTCAGGGTTAAGATTTTTTTTAAAAAATGGAAAATGTTCTTATTTATGAGAAAAAGATGTCAAAATTATCACCGTTGATATTTCACTTTTTCAAAGTAGTTTGATTGTGTGCTAACACAAGTATGATTTACAAACAAAACCTAATCAACAAATGTGTTAAAATGTAATATTTATGAAGCTTTAAGCTAAATGAAGGCAGCATTAATGACCGTGAGGAGAGGTGACAGTTGAGGCATTTTATGCTGAAAAGGGGTTAACGTCCATGACGTCATGTTGGAAGGCGGGGATTGGCCAGTGTCCTCGAGCCCATACTACCTTTTAAACTAGTACACACAGTACCCCATTGATTTAGTGAACTGACAGGCTGTGTAGTATGGAAGACTGCTGGCTGGGACTCAGTGTATTAGACTGCTTCAGAGTGAATGGGAGGAATGTTTATTTCAGTCTTGTTTAAATACCGCAGCGGGCGCGTCGGAAGGCATTTTCAGCGAGACGTTTACAGAGTCTGGGAATTATTATTCGAAAGCAGAAAAGGCGTTAAATGCGTCCTCAGTTGGGACGATGGACCGAAGGTTGCCGAATGACTGCAAAATCGTTAAAGCTATCCCTGCAGTGTAGGTAGTTTGCTGTCGTGTATGTCTGCTCTGGCGTGTTTACATCAGTACTGTGCTGTGCATCTTCAGGACTGCCTTAACATTAACACTGTGTGTATTTAATACGTTATTTATTATGAGTTTTATACAAATATATGCATTACCACTGTGTATAGGATAAAGAGAAGTGATATATGTATAGATTAAATTAGATTAGATTCAACTGTATTGTCACTGCGCAGAGTTCAAGTGTAGGGACAATGAAAGTGCAGTATTCTGTATGTGTGTGTGTGTGTGTGTGTGTGTGTGTGTGTATGCGTTTCACATATGTATGTGAAATTCATTAATTATATTCCACTTCTTCACATCGCTGGGTACACACACACACACACACACACACACACAGTCACACACATATACACACTATACAGGGCAATTTAGAGTTTTCAATTTACTTTCATGTTTTTGGGATGTGGGAGGAAACCGGAGAACCCAGAGAAAACCCACGCAGACACGTGGAGAACATGCAAACTCCACCCCGATTGGGGATTCGAACCGGGAATCCCCAGCGCTGAGAGGCAAATGTGCTAACCACTAAGCCACCGTGCCGCCGGAGAGAGAGATGATATTTCAATTCTCCTGTATATCCTCAATATACAGTACTGTGGAATTGGCAAGACATCTGTACATGTCTACTAATATATATATACATATATACAGCAT
>JAOUQT010075540.1:0-10166 GCA_025769995.1 Xyliphius kryptos
TTGGCCGCAAAAGGTGGCCCTACACCATACTAATAAATTATTGTGGTCTAAAACCAGGTGTTTCAGTTTCATTGTCTGACCCCTGTATGTGGTGGGGGCAATGTGAACTTCATGTTCAAAGAGTATTTGACTGTTTATCAATAACCACTGTTTCATAACTGTATGAGTTACACAATACATTCCTCCTTAACTCGTCTAAGGATTTATTCTCAACATGGCAGTGGAGGGTTTATGACTAAAACCCCTCCATTCAGTGGAGTAATTGATGGCAGTGTTCGGTAGGGAACAAAGATAAAATGATGTTGAGTTGATTATTAGATTCTTCTGGACCAGTCAGAGATATATTTTGAATTTAGTTTATATTTTTCCTTTCTTTTTTATTGTTCTAAGAAAAGCAGATGAGATTTTTAGGATTTCTTTTTAATAATTATAACAATACATTTTATTTCATAGGCGCCTTTCTGACACTCAAGGACACCTTACAATCACCACAACAATAAAATAAATTCAGAGATTCTGTAACATTACTGGTGGTTAACTCTACCATAATAGTTCCCATTAACTCTCAAGTGAGTCTTTGTTTTAATATCCTCTGCCTTTTTTTGAAGTAAACCTCCAAAATATTTTATATAATAAGACACTTTCCAGTGTCAAAGAAGTTTATGTTATTGGCTGCATTTATTAGAATACAGCTCATTCTTGTAAATAACTAAATTACAAAGGGATCCACTGTTGACTAAAAGTCGCAGCCTACCATTTAGTTCTGTAATTTACATCAATACTGAAGAAAGGTATGTGGTGATTACATTGGCTGTTTCCAAAATGGCATAATGACTGAGTATGTGTATTTACTGTAGCACTGTGTACTGTGTATTTTCTGTAGCATATATGTATTGCTATACTGCATTTCGCCATCTTAACACACTTTGACTCAAGACTTCACGCGAGAGGAATTATGGAATATTTCGGGATTGTATAGTGTTCTGGGGATGTAACCTTATACAGTATCTGGAAACCTATTGCATACTGCTTGATGCATACTGTGTATTCAGACATATTACATCATGCACTAGACTAGATACGAATACTAACTAGTATATAAGTTTGCCATTTCAGACACAGCGTTTAGGTTTGAGTAAAAGTGGTCTGGCACGTGCTTCCGAGAAGGTGATGGGTCTCTGTTCAATAAGGACCTACTATTTCTTGTGAGTTATTTGTGGAATAGAATTCAATTTTGCTGGCATTTTCTCTTAATTTGCTGGCTTGTTTTGGCTTTTTTGTTTATTTTGTGCTTCAGGGCCACCGTAGCCAGAAATCCACATAAGTCACCACCTGATGCACAGCAGTGACTGGTGAGAGAGGCTCTGACATGGTCTGGAAAGTGCTGATGGTAGAGTGCGGCCAGCAAAAGTTTTATTATAGCCATAGAGCAGAACATTTTTGACTTACTCTCAGATTTCATTTGTATTGAATTAATTTAATTGCGATGACTTTCTGAGCCACTATAAATGTAACTTAAAATAATTGTGTAGTTGAATGCTAGACCGGTTTAGTGGCTCACACCTGCACACTCCTTATAGAGTTCTATTGTGTTTCTTAACTGTTATCAAGGCTTTTTTAGCCTTTGATGTATGTGACTTGGAGTCCCCTCCTACCAAGGGTGCGTCCTTGACATTGATACTTACTGATTCACAAATTTTAATATGCTAGTTACAAAGGTTTTTGAGAAACACCTGTTAAAAACGTTCAGGAAAATGAGATCACAAATTATTTTTGGACTTTTTGTTACACACCCCTGAATACACTGCAAAACAATATTCTGTTAATCAGGCATGATTCACACTTTCCCTTATTTAGTCTCATTCTAACTATAACATTCTGTTCTTTAAATAGGACACAATGGACTGATTGCTGTAAGTATATGTTAGACTAAGTGTAAATAATAATACTGAACCTTTGCCTGTACTGTGGAAAAACATTAACATTTTCTACAGTCTGCCTATCTGCAAAAGGGAGGCTTAAGGACAGCAGTTCTAGAGCGCAGAAGTGTCCTTGGTGGAGCTGCTGTGACTGAAGAGATTATTCCAGGTGGGTACAAAATATCACTACACGTCTGGACTTTGTGAAAAGCAAAGAAATCTCCCTCTTCTCTCCAACAGAACTGTAATAACACAGAATACAAAACATATGGCATAATTTACAAAGAATTACCTAACTCTATAACATTTTCTACTTTAATTTTAGCATTTTAACGTTTTGGGTTTGCTAGCCAAATTCAGCATCGCGAGATTCACATTCATTTTCTTCATACAATGCTTAAGTTGAAGGCATTTTTCGCAACTACATACCTTGGTGAGCTACCATTTTCACTGATAAAAATCATCACTTCCAAGTATTGTACTCATTTACCGATTTCGACTCATCCCACCATGGCCAGCACTCAGTTGTACATTAATGAAGTGTTATTTAATGTTGTTAGAGGCTATGATGACATTAAGAAAACTAAGCCTGGAATTTATGATGGTAAATATTAGATTTTTTCAGATACTAAATGCAATATTGTATCTATAAATGTTGCTGACCACTGGTTTAAAGCTATGTATGTGTCATGCTTTTGTATAAAGGGAGGATCTCTGTAAGACTCAGCTCTTCACAAGCAATGCTGGTGTGAGGTTCACTACTTTGTGAATAACTGTTTGGGAAAATAGTCAAACAGTTAAAGAACAATGTTTCTCGTTGTGCAATTGCAAAATGATTTATGGCTTTCATCATAATATTGTCAAAAATATCTCTGCAACCACCTCCTGCTACTCCACTATTTCCAGAATTTGTTTTGATAGGTTCTGTATTTTGCAGCCACTGTTAATTTAAGTTTAACCTGCAGGCTTTCTGGTAAGCTTCGTTATTGAGATGTAAGAATTTTACTAGCTATCAATGAAACGTTTTATATAATATCAGATAGCAAATATAGGATTTAACATGTTTATGTAATATCTGTTGTTGTTCATTGGAACTTTATATTATTTTTTACATTTTACTTGTGCTTTTGCTTGTAAATAGATTTGCAAAGTCAACAATCCAAATGAAGCCAGTCCAGGTTATAATGCAAAAAATTATAGAGCTTGGCAGTAAATTATGTGCTGAAGAAGCAACTATTTTTCAATAAAGGCATTTATAAAATTACAGTTGTTCTAAGCTGTGAGAATTTAACTTTAGTGCTCCAGGGCTTAATTCAATTTACAGACAGGTTGAACCAACACAATGTTCAAGACTGATTTTCCTGAACTTTCCCGTCAGCAGAAAGCAGTCTTGTGGATAACCACTATGGAAATCTTGTAATGTATTATTTAATAGTCAAATTATGATACAAATAAATTTGGACACCAGCAGGTAGGCATTGCAAGGTACTAAGTCTGCAAACAGTCAGCATCTGCAGAAGCTTTCAACGATTAATATGAAGGAGCTAGGCAAAAATTAAAGTAAAAGATAATTAAAGTAAATTAAAGTAGAAGAAAGGAAATATAACCATAATATTGTATAATTAACAGAAATAAACTAAGGCTCGATATCAGCATTAGTTTGGTCAGTTTTAAATCTGATCACAACTCCAAAAGTTGATGTCATTTTATGTTCGAGTTGAGGTTAATATAGCCGGAATATAACACTTAAGGCTTAATGGATAGGGTAAAGGGCTGGGGACCAAGAGATCACTGTGTAAAATCCCACTCTAGGCAAGTCATGGCTAAAGTGCCATTGAGCAAGGCACCCAACCCCCTGCTCCAGGTGTTCAGCCCTGGATGTGTTAAGTTTCCCTATGAGGATCAATAAAGTATCAATTATTATTATTATTATTATTACAGTTATTGTTATTATTAGTATCAATGAGAAAGCTATCTAAGAATGATAGTATCACTCCTGATAATGATCGATCTACATTTAATATTATCAGTAATATATGTATGTTTCTATTATTCTCAGTAAATCAGAAGGTCTGATATTGTGCCTGTCAGAAGAAGATATATAGTAGCTGTGTAGTTATTTTTCTCAGGAATCCGGAAACTCTGGCAACCTGGGGGTATTCAATAAACATGGCAACCAGCGGCAACATGTGACTGCCCTTGTTTACGGAAGTAGCAGTTATGGGGCAATTTTCTTTAGATTTTTTACATTTTATATCGCTTACAGAGTCAAAATTACAATTGGCATGAAAAGCAGTATCCACATGGCACATAATATAAACTCATGATTTATAAACAAATAGAGGGATACATAAGGTTTATCGTTTGTTTTCTCACATACAAGGGAAATAGCATAATAATTTGTAATGACCATCATTCGTAACACTTCAGTTGCCATTTTATTAAACAGAAGGTGTTGCTCTAATTGATATTGTATTTTCCCAATGTATATCTTCTCACAATTTTCTAGGCTTCCATTTTTCCCGGGCCTCCTATCTTCTCAGTTTACTGCGTCCTCACATATACCAGGATCTGGAGCTTAAGGTGTAGTATTTGAATTGAATTTCATTCCAGTCATGGTTCCACTGAAATGTAAAATATACAGTATATTACTTTTTATGTGTATCATAACCAGACCTAAGCATTTGTAAGGATGGGTTTCCCTGGCTGAGTATGTCACAATCCAGATTCATTAACCTTATTTATTTCATAATTATACACTGTGTATCAATTTTGTAAGGATGACTTGTGTCTCTTCCATTGTAAACCATGCTATGTAAATAAAAATTACATTAATTGAATCGAATAATAAAATCTCACTAAAAAAATCTTTTCATTTTTACCTAAATTATATGTGAATACTGCATATCTCTCATGCTGCCACAATTATAGGGCATACTGATGACTTCTGTACAATTGTACATAAGGCAATTATGAACATCCTCCAGCTGTTCTGTAGGGCTAGCCACAGATGGTCAGTGCTAAAAATGATGGCTATTTATAGAACGCTGTAGCAAAGCATATTAATTGTAAGTTGACTGTAAAGGACCGTGTGTGCAATAGCAGATGTGAACACAGCATTGAGACGATTGTCCAGAAAAGTAGATTCAAGAACTTTGGAAAGCTTTAAAAGGAGTGGCCTGTGGCTGGTCTTCAGGTCTAAAGAAAAAAAGGCTACAGCTTCTACATTCTTAATATTAGACATCATCAGAATCAGTGTATGTAGGCTAGGGATAAAAAAAAGAACTAGACTCTTTCTCAGTGGTAAAAGTTTTCTTTACCTGAAATTAAGTTTCCATTTGGAAAACAGGGTCCTGTATTCTAAAGAAAAATGGGCAGGCTCAGAATCCAAGATGTCCACACCACACAACAAGATCATTGTCTGCCCTCTACCAGAATGGCAACATGTTGCAGTGGGTAGCGCTGTTGCCATGTGATGACCCAGGTCATTTCTGTGTGTTCTTACTGTGTTTGCATGGGTTTTCACCTAATGCGTTTACATGACATTGAGAGTCAGAACAAACTTAGAAATGCCAGAGCCTTAACTGCACTTAATAATGCAAACATAATGCATTAACTACAATGCATAAAGGCATAAATGATTGCTTGGTGTTCCATGTCATTCTATCATGTCATCACACCATCCACAGTGCTTAATCAAGTCCAACACAGTCATCTATGACCATTACTTATAATTGTGCATATTAATAGGATTATAAATTTAGTGCTACTCAAAGTGTCTTTATCTGTGCAAGCCTTTTAATGAATGATTGACTTTGTAAAATCCCAGTGTATAAGTCAGTAAGATAAACAGAGATTTATACATGTAATTGTATAGATCCTTTTCTGTACAACTACAGATTCAAGAACATCAAATATCCAAGAACATAATTCCAAATAATTATGAGTTAGAGGTCCGCAAGCGCCTGATGTTTTAAATCCCACTTTATTTACTCCCATGCCTGCAAACAATTAACAGAATTTGTCTCGCTTCTGCCTTCCACATAACATGTCTGCCTGATCTTGCCCCTAATAACATGTGTTTTATAAACACAACATGTAATTATGAACTTTAAATGTACTTACACCTTTCTTAAAAATGTAAAATACTTAGAAATTAATATAAAAAATTCCTGTATTGGGCATTCAAGTGTCATTCTTTGTGGAGTTTACATGCTATCCTGTTGATAGTGTCAGTGGAATGCAGACTCCAAGTTAAGAAAACTGGGATGGAACAAATGAGTCATAGTACATTTCTTCCCAGTCGGCAAAGGTAGGTCCCAGAGATGTTATAGATAGATAATTGATGGATGGAGTTTAAACTTTAAATGCACTAGTTCTGACTAGAACTTCTAGTTTCTTCTGGTAATAAGTTGGTTTGAATGGTCAGAAGAAATGGAAAATCACCAAAGTGTAGGTCTACCTTAAAAAGACAGCTGCTGGAACACCAGTGTCACTGTCTACATCCAAGCAATTTTTGGATGAAATATTAAACCTTGTGCACTAAATTCTTGTTCTTTTTTAGGTAATCTGTATGTTGTACTCATTCTGCCCCCAGACAAGGCAGTATTGCCATAACATACAGAAAATAAATCGCCGAGAGGCAAATGTTAAAGCAAATGTTTTTTTTCTGGATGTGTATAATCACTTTGATTAATGCAATAATAATCCACATCATTCTCTTTATCAAGCTTATATCATTTCTATCTCTTTATTGTCTGCAAGGTGCATGTTGGATTCTAATCATCTTTACATGATTTCCGGTTTATTGTCAAATTGTTTAGTAACATTAGTTTGATTTAACATTAAATGGAATTCCAGCCAATTATTTAGAGGAAAATCGATAAGAAAAATGTTGATTGATTCGTTTATTTTGTTGCAGAAACATGGGCTCAAGGTGTACATGCGGGACCCTCATGCCTTTACCCCAATGCTGGAAGAAGGGGTCAGGGGGCAGCCACCTCGCTCTCTTTTACTAGGCAATAACCTGGAAGAGACCCAGAAAGAAATTGGAAAATTTTCAGAGAAAGACGCAAAGGTTTATACTAATTGATCATTCATAATCTTTCCTGTAACAGGGCCGCTTTAATACGAAGTCCAAGCAGGCAACAATACAGAACTAAAACTAATAATAAAAGCCTATACCCGTGGCTGGTTTCAAACATGTCCCAGCCCATGCTTGGATGCAAACATGTGTCTAAACATGCGCTCTAAACATGGAGTGTTCGCCCAATAGACTCCAGCAGCACTAACACATCCCAGTGTAAATGCGATTTGTACCCCCATTAAACATGGTCTCCCCTGCTGCATAGGCTTGAGAAACTGTGTATGAGCCAATGCCCTCCCATGAGGCAGAATGTTTTGGAAGCGGGCAATTGATGCTGTATCAGGTTGGGAGGACCTAGCAAAAGTCAGCAATATGACAGCTGCTGCATATGGAGGCTGCCATTGAATATTACAGCTCTGCTAGTTCCAGAATGGTTGTACCGTTCTGTTATTCGATTCTTGAATGGACCCAAATGGAAGCTGGAGAACTTAAATGGGGCTAATATGCAGGCCAAGCAGGCAACAAAACATAACTTAAAAATAAAGAATAAAAGCCTACATCAAATGGCTGGGTTCAAACCTGTTCCAACCCATGGCTGTGCATGAACCTGGGTCACTGAGTCTAGCTTCTAAACTGCTTAAATAGAGCAAGACTCTTCTGTCAGGTCACCTGTCGCCACCTTCGTATGCCACTGCCTCAGGCAGAGCTCCAACCACGGAGCGCCTTCCAACACACCCAGGCGCCCGGCAGCAGTATCTGACCCGTTACAGTTTTGTGCTTGCTTTTAATGTGGTCTGTAATTCATGACTGGCAAAATGATCATTGACGAAAATAATATCTAGATTCTAGAATTTCTAAATGTTTTGTGTTTTGATAATAGGCTTACCCTGACTATCTTGCACATCTGGAAAAACTGGCTTGTGCAATTCACCCACTCCTTGATGCACCACCTGTAGACTTCCCAAGTGCTACTGAGGGGCCCTTAAGGAAAAGAATAGCAGCAATTAGGAGTTTGAAGCCTTTATTAAAATCTGGTACACCCTTCGAATTTAAAATGTATTTGGCAATAATAATCCATAACCCAACTTACATATGACTTATTGAAGTATATATATATATATATATAAGTATATATAATCTGGCATTTTTAATAAGTCACACATCTAATATTTATTATGTATCTGTTTCTCAGGGCTGAAACTGGGAAAGAACGTTCCAGACTTCTACGAACTAATACTGGCTCCAGCAATGAAGGTTGATTCTTGAATACATTCATTACAATTTGCCTGTAAACTAATACATTTGACTATTTACAAATTCAAATATATATAGTTGAACACATTTTGCATTCATATTTGTAAGAGGGTGTGCCAATATTATCTGCACTCCAGTTAGCCTTGACTCTCGTTACATATGTGCATGTTAGAACCTGTTAAATCAATTAATTTTTCCAGTTTAAGAAATAATGGCTGCTATTTGAGATTTGCACAAACGAATAGCAGCATGCAGTGAGTCTGAGAATGTGTTTGGTGTTAATATTTATTGCACGGTATGGAGAAAGTGTTTCTTTCTGTGTGGATTTTGCATTTTCTCCCCGTGTTTACGTGGGTTTCCTCCGGGTGCTCCGGTTTCCTTGCACAGCACAAGATAATTTACGATAGGTGAATTGGATATGCCAAATTGACTTGTGTACTATGTACATAACATTGTGTATGAACGTAACCTTGCATGGCTATTTAACCTTGTAGTAGTAGTACTGGTAGTGTGTCTGAATTAGTGTTGTCACGATACTAAAAAGCACAATTTCAATATGATACTTTGAAAAATATTGAAATTTCGATACTATTACGATACCAAAATCTGATACATTGCTTATTTCCCTTTTGAAGCTAGAACTACTTTTTATTTATTTACATGTTACATATTTTATTATAGATTAAAGAATATTAGGTATATGTGCAAATTTGAAATTAAGGATCGTATCTAATTATCCCCTTCTTGTGATTTATCAAAAAGGTGCACTGTCAGGTAATACTTTTAGATAATAGTTCACTTTTTAATAGTCTACACTTTCCTACCAGAAAGTTTATAAAATATAGAGATATAAAAATGTAAATTAAAAAAAACATTAGTCTCTTTAGAAAAATTGACTATTCACACCAATGCAATCAGCATTACAAAACAGTCACAGGTTCACACAGCATGTGTTTGTGTATCCACAATAAAGTTAAGGCTAGTTTTCTCTATCCTGTTCACAGGAAATGATTGCAAATATATTCCTTATCTTAATGAACAGGTGTTTGGCCAGATTAGGTATCTTAGCGCACTTTGTCAGAATTCTAAAGCAGCACTTGCATACCGTTTTTTTTTTATGTCCTTTTGCTTTCCGCCTGTATCTGCTTGAATCCAAATTATTGCTATAGTGCACTTCTGTAGCTTTCCTTGTTTATCAAGACAGTCTTCGAACACACCGCTTTCACTGCTTTTTAGCTTCTATTTACGTATAACCACTCTGTATAACCACAAACCACTCTGTGCTTTAGGGAAGCCTGGACGGAGTAAAAAAGTGCATTTAATATGATTAGAATCAATATTTAGGGAAGTAAGTATAGTAATAATTTCAGAATATTTAGTATCGATACAGTATTTATCGTTATATCGATATTTTTATACCTAGTGTGAATGGATATAGAAGTTCAGGAAAGGTTACACAAGTGCCATGAAAAAGTTTGTTAACTAATGGACAAAGTGTGTTTAAAAACCTGGATATTAAGTTAAATACAAACCCAATTCCAAAAAAGTTGGGACAAAGTACGAATTGTTAATAAATATAGAATTCAATGATGTGGAAGTTTCAAAAGTCTATATTTTATTAATAACAGAACATAGATGACATATCAAATGTTTAAACTGAGAAAATGTATCATTTAAAGAGGAAAAAATAGGAGATTTTATATTTTGTGACAACAACACATCCCAAAGTTAGGACAAGGCCATGTTTACTACTGTGAGACATCGTCATTTCTGTCATTTCTCTTTACAACAGTCTGTTAACGTCTGAGGACTAAAGAGAAAAGTTGCTCAAGTTAAAGGATAGGAATGTTAATCCATTCTAGGATTCTATTTACTCAACTGTCTTAGGCCTTTTTGTCTTATATTCT
>JAOUQT010075550.1:0-10166 GCA_025769995.1 Xyliphius kryptos
AAATCGTAGGCTGGGGCACTGAATATAATGAATGTATTTGAACACAAAGGAAAAGACAACAGCAGTAAACGGGGAAAAAATGAAAGGAATTTGGTAAAAAAAACGTTCCGAAGTGCAACAGCTGCATTTTTATACGAACGTTATCCCGTTTCACTGAGCGCTGGACAATCTGAATCCGTTCTTCTGGAGACTGTGATCGCTATAGTTACTGCTTTTATATTGCAGTGGGTGGCGCTGTGGATAGCGCTGTGGCCTCACAGTAAAAGCACCCGGGTTCGATCCCCGGATGGGGTGCGACCTGGGAAATTCTGTGTGGAGTTTGCATGTTTTCCCCGTGTTCGAGTGGATTTTCTCAAGGTGCTCCGGTTTCCTCCCACAATCCAAAGACAGGCATGCTAGGTGAATTGGAAATGCTAAACTTGTGCATTGATATGAGAATTGTGTATGAGTATGACCGCGTTCCTGTCATTAGAATAGGTACGGGTGCTGAGGATGACGTTAAACACTAAATAAATAAATAATTTTCTATTAAAGTGATAAAAATAACCGGAGTTTTAAGACCGCACTGTTTATTTTATTTTATTTTATTACTTTTTATTAAAAATTGTTCTCTGCACTTCACCCCTCCAGGGTTGAACACCCGGAGCAATGTGTTGCCCTCATTGAGGCACACGATGAGTAGTTGAGGGCGTTGGGTGCCCCGCTCAACGGCACTTCAGCCATGCCTTGCCTACAGTGGGGCGATCTCTTGATCCCCGGCCCTCTACACTATCCATTTAGCCACGACTATATAATTACTAGATTAATTACTATCACATTTCTAAATGACCTGTAATTTGTCCTTGTCTGAGACATCTGGTACTGACCCAGAATCTTTCTCCCTCCTCTGTAGTTGTTGTGTGGTCCCAGGCCGTGTCGTCTTCTGGGACCCGGACGAGGAGATTGTCCAGCTGGTCAGGCGTGTATCCCGGTGCGTGAGGACCGATGCTTTGTTCATCCGTGCCCTGCACAGGGCGAGTGCTGGTCAGACCAACGGCCACACCTTCAGTCCCGATGCCACCCAGATAGCGACTGTGCCAACGTCACCTTCACCTTCACAAAGGACATCATGCCACAGGTGAGAGAGGAGAAAAGTATCCAGAGAACGGTCGTGATGTCTGACAGATACTTTTAATGCTAACAAGTAAAAATCATCACAAGTTCAAAAGATTGACAGGAAGCACATTTGATGATGATGATGATGATGATGATGATGGTAAAGAAGATGGTAATAATCATAAAGTTGGTGATGATGATGATGATAAAGTTGGTGATGATGGTAAAGAAGATAGTAATGATCATAAAGTTGGTGATGATGATAAAGTTGGTGATGATGATGATGGTAGTGATGATTATAAAGATAGTGATGATGATAAAGTTGGTGATGATGGTAGTGATGATTATAAAGATAGTGATGATGATGATGAAGACGGTGATGATGAAGATGATATTAAGATGGAGATGGCAATTACTTAATAATATTTTTGATGATGATGGTGGTGATGATGAAGATGGTGATGATATTAATTGATGGTAATGAAGATAGTTATGACAGTGTTGAGGATATTTATGATCATGATGATATTGATGTTATTGATGAAGACTGTGATGATGATGATGATGATTATAATTGTGATGATATTAATGATGACCATCATAATGAATCTAGTGATGATGATGATGTTGATGATGAAGACAATGATGATGATTGATGTTAATGATGAAGACAATGATGGTGACGATGATGATTATAATGGTGATGATATTTATGAGGGTGAATATAAACTGTGATGATATTAATGATGACAATCATAATGAGCATAGTGATGATGATGATGATGATGATATTGATGCTAATGGTGAAGATGGTGATATTAATTGTTGGTAATGAAGACAGTTATGATGATATTATTAGATTTATTATGATGATGTTGATGATAAAGACATTTTTATGGTGATATTTAAGTTGACAATGTTATTGATGATGAAGAAAATGATGATATTAATAAAGATGATGATGATGAAGATCATAGTGATCATGATGTTGAAGATGGTGGTGATGATGATGATGTTGAAAAAGACAGTGATTATAATGGTGATGATTATTATGAAGATGGTGATGATATTAATAAAGATGATAATGAAGATGATGATGATTATAAAGATCATAGTGATGATGATGATGACGACGACTGCGTTGTATCTTCCAGGGTGTAACGGTGGAGCAGGTGTGCCGGGAGCTGCGCAGTCTCTACGTGGTGAAGAACCTCTCGTCGGAGTTCTCCATCTCCATCACCTGTGAACCCTCTGCCAGCGCCAGCAGTGAAATTCACGTAGCCATTGTATGTATCCGGAATGTTCTCCGTCTCGCTTAATAGCAGCTTGTTGTTTTCCATGTCTTCATCCTATGTCATGAATTCTATTATAACATTGTTTGCCAGTGATGATGATGATGATGATGATGATGAGGAGGAATATTATGCTTCGGCCACACAAGAGCTCGTTAACTTGTATTTTTTGGTAAACAGAAGAGTTATTTATTTTGGGAAAATCCAAACCGAGACCAGAACACACACAATCGGTCACATCGGTCACTCGAGGCTTTGTTTTCCTCCCCAGTGCAAACCATTACAAACTAATGAGCGAAAGGAAGCCGAATACATTTCTCTATGATCCTTTTCACTGAACGATCCCTGAATTAGGAACACCTTTGAATAACTAATGTATCCATTATCAAGTTGACCCATGCCTGCTACAGAAGCTAGGTTTTTTTTTTCCTCCTCTTGCATCAACCGCACATCGTACCCAGTGTGTTAACTCGAGCTGGATGTTTGTTAAAGGTTCCTGCACATTTGGTTCCACCACGACACCATTGTACAGGAACAAGTCAAAAATGCAGCGGGTGCTATAACCCTGGCACCAGAGTTGCTCTGTTTACCCATAGCTGCTAAATATTGCCTTCTGCTATGCACCGTGGATGGATCAAAAGCCAATTATGGCATAAGTTCCGATTTCGGGCACCTTTATCAGTGATCATGTGACACCTGAAGTGTTCCTTATCGTTCAGTGCAAGGCATGATGTTAAAATGGCCGCCTCTTCCAGCAGGTTTCCGACAGCGGAAGCAGCCGCCCTCCCGTCAAAGGCGTCACGGATAGGATTATCGACGTGGTGAGCAAACGGAGCACTAACGGTACCATCCTCACTGCCATCTCGGAGGTCTGCGTCCAGCGCAGAACCCCCGGCGCTTCCAACGGTGAGTGTGTGGTGTGTGATACTCAAAAGTCAGGGTGTTTGTGGATGATGGAATGTGCATTTTAATTTTTTTTTCCCCCTGCAACTGTCGAGACTCGCAGACGTTTCTCACTGTAGGATATAATGTAAAGAAGTCATAAACGTAATGAAGCTAGATACAATTATTGTAATTATAATCAATTATGTTTAACTACGGTCAATTATATGTGACATTCGGTTGAAAAAAACCTGAAAATCAAAGGAACTTATAAATACCAGAAGCATAAACTCATTTCATCTGCAATGATCAGAGTCAGATACTGACTTCTTTTATTTTTATTTTATTTCATGTTCAAAAAGAAAACACACCATCAACGCCGTGTGATTGTTGGCTGCACAGATGAGCGAGCTTTCTCCAATGCCCCCTGTCTCGTGTTTCTTATAAAAGTGATCTATTTTGCAATGTTTACACACAGTGGAATTGGTCCTCTGCGTGTAACCCAGATCCGTTCAGTGAAACACACACACACACACACACACACACACAGGTGAAATGAGCAGCCAGAACAGCACCGGGGAGCAACTAGGGGTTAGGTGCCTTGTCCAAGGGCACTTCAGCCATGACTTGTTGGTACTTGAAATCGAACCAGAGACCTTCCGGTCGAAAGAATGGTTCCTTAACCACAAGCCTATGACTGCCCTTAAATGAAAACTGTGTCATAGAAAAAAAATAAGCTACTCTGAGGCAAAAAATCTGGTAGATGAAATGGCTATATTTAAACTCACAAGGTCCTTTACACTAGTGTTAAATTCACAGTTCCAAGACAAATTTTTCATGACTTATTGGTGATTAACCTCAAACTTTACCATATAACAAAGATCCTACAAGTACAAAGAAAAATTCAAGTGGACAAGAACATAATGCAAAAGAACCAGAGACTGGAAACAAGCTAAGAAAGAAGCAAAGCTTGAAAGAAGCAAAGTTCGAATGAAAACTCTGAAAATAACAGATGAAAGGGGATAGTTAAATAGATGTGGAAATGGCAAACACAATGGCAGTGCATTCGCAAAGCTATCAGCAAGGGCAGGAACATACCAAATATAAGTCTAATACCCATACTACGTATACTGACAATGAAAGAAACCAATGGATCTCAGGTCAATGTAACTGAGGCTACAAAGCAAATTGTTACATTACATTAAGTTGTAATCTGCCCTTAAGAAAAACTACTAAGCCCAAACCGGACCATAAAATCAGCTCACCTGGTCCACCCTCACAAAGGCCATCTGGAGGCACCGCTATCTTTATCAGACACAACATAATCTATGACCATATTCCGATCCGAATAAATCTCGACATAACAGCCATTTGTGCAACTATGCACAAAACTCTTTCTACTCCAGAGTCAGCTGATCACACATCATTTCAGGATGCGGAATCTACTTGGCTATTGATCTCCGCATGGTCTTCCCAGGAATTCTCCTGGAAACAAAATATGGCATAACTTATGCAGTAGCAAGCATTTTTTCCTAATTATAACACAAATGATCCCAGCTATACAACTCAAGTTGTGCCAGAAAAAAAGCTAATTGGTTAAAATTTTAGATGTAATACAAAGAAAACTTACATCTAGCAGATAAGGATAGCAAGAAATGCCATAAAATGGTTTACAAACACACTCCTGAATATAGCAAAACAAACAATCCCAAAAACAAACACAAAATCTAGAAGATTGCACATTCCTTGTTTTAACAAGAAATATAGAATGGCTATCATAGCAAGACAGAAAGCAATAAGATGATTTAACAACAACTGAGAATTAAACCGGGTTTAAAATATTCAGGGCTCAGGCCTGAACACACTAGCAAACAAGATATGGAATGGAAACTCAGGATGGTTCTCACAAACCCAGCACTTGTTAACCCAAACTTCTATCTTAGCAACAAAAAATGAAATAGTGAACAAATTAGCAAATAGTAGAAAGGTTTTCTATGGCATTCTACAATACATGTTTGAGACAATGAACCCTTTAACACAACCTTCTCAATGGAAGAGGTCCAAACCGAATTAAAGGGTGCACACAATACAGTTGTTGGATCTGTTATTATCTTTTATCAGTTTCTGAATGTCCTTCCTCATAATGCCCTATCAATTCATCTGGAAAATATAAACAAGATATAGATAAAGGGTAAATTTCCTGCTGACTAGAAATTGGCACCAATTCTCCCCATCCCCAAAACAGGCAAAGACTACAAGAATCCAAATAACTATCGACCAATTGGTTTGACAAGCTGTTTATGTAAAACAGTAAAAAGGATGGTAAATCATTGCCTGGCATGTGTGCTGTAGCACCATCGATCACCTTGTAAGGATGGACATGTATATCACGGATGGTAAAAATCAGTAATACCATCTCAGATCTCCATATCCAAGACATGGATGTGCCTCAAAGTTATACAGATGTAACCTATCAGTGACATTCTTTAACATCAAATGAATAACATCATAAAATCTGTTAATCTGTGCATCACAAGCTGCCGAAAAGAACAATCAAACAGAAACTCCACCTGACAATAAACAGCATTCAAGAATGGACTGTGCAGAATTGTTTTAAATTTTCAACAGTTAAAACAACCTTTTTATCAACTAAAACGTGTTTTTGTCTAATAAGTGGCCTCCACCCAGAACCAACATATGTCCCGGATGGAAAACTCATCAAAGTAGAGAAACCAAATTCTTGGGACTAATGTTGGACTATATTTTAACTTACAGGCCCCATATTTTATATCTGAATCTTAAATGTTGAAAAACAACATGAAAAAATATTGGCAAACACAACATTGGGAGCAAACTTTAGTGTTCTAAGACAATTGTTTACAATGCTTGTGCAGTCAGAACTGGATTATGGCAGTTTTATCAATTTGGATCTCAATACCTTAAATACCAACATGGATGCCATGGTTAAACTACACCATCTTGTCGACAAAACCAATAATCAACATAAAACTTACAAAGAACCTTAAACAAACCACTCCCCAATAAAAAAACATTAAAGAATTTCTTGAGAAACAAGAATAGTACCCCAGCTACAAAACAATATTTACAGACACTCTAAAACAGACAACCATGTAACAGCAGCATCAACATCATATCATCATATCATTTCTTCATATACACAGCAGAGGCATTCTCAATATTACTCACCATGAGACACATACATAATAATACATATAATCACTTTCTAATATGTACAGACCCTAAATCATGCTTACAGGCCTGGAATTAATAGATACATCTTTAGGTGCACATAAACCAAAGACACAGTGCAATTCCAGGAAAGGGAAAAGCAGATGCAAAAGCAATAACCACCTTTTGCATTTCTTTTGCAGATTTTTTAACAGCATAATATTATACATAAACAGCAAAGGGCAAGAAGAATGGAACATGAAACCAAAAAACAAGTAGCAGACATTTTTAAAAACAGATAAAAAACTGGAAAATATTAAAAAAAATCTATTCAAGATGTTGGTTCGGTCAGTCAGGTCTGACCCAGAGACACCCTATCATTAGGGAAGAAACATTAAACTGCTTAAGCTGCAAGACACTTTTAACAACAAAACGTATTCTGATAGATTGCCCTACATATTAATTAATACTTTATTGATCCCCGTAGGGAAATTCTTTCTCTGCATTTAACCTATCCAGGCTGAACACCTGGATCAGTGTGCTGCACTCTACTGAGGTGCCAAGGGAGCAGCTGGGGATTGGGTGCCTTGCTCAACGGCACTTCAGCCATGACTTGCCTAGAGTGGCTTTTAAACCAGCGATATTTTGGTCCCCAGCCCTTTACCCTATCCATTAAGCCACGGATGACCTAATATGAATATGACAGACAATTTAATACTAATTCAATAAATTACCATCTGTAAGAATCCTGAATGTTTTAATTAAACCTTTTAATTAAAAAAAACATGTAATATAGAAATATAAGTATGCCATAAATACAGCCATTATTGTGCTGAAATGGCAATAATCTCAAACTATTAATACTACTGACACCTTTTTATATATGGACAGGACCTCCATCAGTACCTTTATGTCCCAGACTTGACTGATACACACCACTAATTATCTGAATATGCAGATAACTCATTGGTCATTATCACAATTACCACTCTCGTTGTTGACCTCAGCTTACACAGCATTGGTTCTGCGCCAAGGCTGTTCAATTGTCCTGACAATGGACAACCCTCTCGAATCCCTCTGCTTATTCTAATGTGTGCACTCAGAGAAATCCCTAACTTTACCTTTTACCTTTAAAACTGATGCTTTACAATATAAAATCTGTACCCAGGAACCTATCTTTTATATCTTGCATCAGACTGTCCATTCCTGCCTGGTATACAACATAACTAATCATGTACAATGGGATTACCATACCATTTGAAAAAAAAAGATTTACGTCTTTAAATTTTAATAGTCTTAGATATCCTTTTATGGTAATAGAGCAAACACAGCTCTAGTACAGCTCACCTTAATCCTTCCTGTTGTTATAGTCCCATCATGTTTGCGCTGGTGAAGCATATGTTTTGCTTGTTGCTCTATGTATATT
This sequence comes from Xyliphius kryptos, assembly GCA_025769995.1. Taxonomy (NCBI): domain Eukaryota; kingdom Metazoa; phylum Chordata; class Actinopteri; order Siluriformes; family Aspredinidae; genus Xyliphius; species Xyliphius kryptos. Next base: position 7,885 of record JAOUQT010075550.1, read on the forward strand.
AGCTCAGTTCCTTTTTTTCATTCTAGTATTTTGTTTATTTCTACATTTTTTCCTGGGACCCTTGTGAGAATATTAAATCTAATATGAAAAACCATGTGGAAATTTCCTTGTTGTTGTTAGTACCTCGTTATTTACTTGTTTCATTTCCTTTGTCTATTCTACTTGCCCGAAAATGATGAAGGTTGTGTCAGGATAGGCATCCGGTGTAAAATGTGCCAGATCATAATGTGACAGACTCAGTCTAAGGCTGTGGTCAGTTTAACCTTGCTGCTCATTATGCATCAAAGCCCCCTTTAATTACCCTGCCCAGGAATATTTGTAATTTGTAATTTCCTTTGTTTTTACTAGTCTACTTGTCCGAAAATGGTGAAGGTTGTGTCAGGATGGGCATCCGGTGTAAAATGTGCCAGATTGTAATGTGAGTGACTTAGTCTAAGGCTGTGGTCAGTTTAACCTTGCTGCTCATTGTGCATCAAAGCCCCCTTTGATTACCCTGCCCGGGACGATTTGTACTTTAGTAGTTTGTTGGGCTGAACTCTCTTGTGAATTAAAATAATCTGTGAAGCTACAGAAAGTTCAAGACATTAAAAGAGACTTAGGAAATATTTAAAACATATGTAACATAAAAAAACAAAATTTGCCTATCTCCAGGAATACTTTTTAAAAAATTAGGAAATTTCCCGCTCCCTGTTTCTTCAAAGTAGATGATAATCTTTTCAACGCTGAAACGTCTGTTTGTTTTGGTAGACACAGAAGACGCTGCACAATGTAGCTGCTGTTTTGCATTTTTTAAGGTAAATATGCTTTCAATATGAGGCCAAGAGTGTTCCTTTTGTGCTGATTCTGACATTTTCCACCTGTCTGAAATTTTACGACTAAAAATTGTAAAGCTAACTCGTCCACCCGCTCAGATTGAGTATGGTCACATGACAAGACTGCACAACTACGTTTGATTGGTGAAACATAGTCCCGTGGTATAGCCTTTCAAAGTAAAACATTAAAAAAAGGTGTACGCGAGGGGGGATAAAAAATGAAGCTAGAAAACCGAAGAGTTCAGTTTCTTCTTCACAAATCTACTCAAGTAAAAGTAAAAAGAATAGTGATTTAAAACTACTCCTAGAAGTATCATTTTTTTCAAAAACGTACTCAAGTAAATGAAACTTGTTACTACCGACCTCTGGTAACTATATAGAAGAGAAAAGGAGGACAATCCTATGTGAATCCATTTTTATTTGCATGCGGTGGTGCTGTTTGTATTTTGATATAGAGGATTTTTAGATAAAACAATATTACTAGTACTTTAACAGATTACTTTTTTCTGTCCATACTTTCCTCTATGGAGATAGACAGAAAGAGGGAGAGAGTGAGAGAGAGAGAAAGAAAGGGATATATAGAGAGACAAACAATATGAATGAGAATATGAATGACTTTATTTTCTCATCATCTTGTCACTTCTGATCTTCTCGACTGTGAGATGATGATGTTTCAGTAGCAATGCTACTAAATATAACCACGTAATTAAATCTCAGCCGCATTCAACTCAACTGAACTCACACTGGAATTAACTACAGAGGCAAGAAAAGGTGGACAAAATGCGAATGAAGAAACGTAATATATGTTAGTGATGGGATGATGATACCTCAAGGAGTGTATTGACAGATAAACTGTGTCGGCACTGTATTAATACTGGGTTGGTCACTCAGTAGTGACCCCTAAAGTAGTTATAAGATCTTTGCAGGTAACCAAAATAAAGGGTTGCCAGAACCGAGTAATGAAAAACCAAGCTGCGGAGGAAGGGAGGTGTATGGGGGTTTGTTGGGTGCGTTATGAGCGCGGGGGGATTTTATTAAAAGCCAGGACATTTACTTTTTTTCAAAGCACACTCTTTAAAAAGGACACCTGGCAACCCTAAATCCCTATGTAGCTAACTCATTAGACTGATTGTGAGAAAGGCAAGGATAGTTGCCTTGATAGTCGCTTGATAGTTCTACCTGCCTCCCTCTCATTCACACACATGTATTCTGTCTTACAATTGTTGACTTTCAACATTCCCCTCCTTTCCATGCCTCCACCTCTGCAAATTCTCTTCCAGCTGTTCCCTGCTCTCAGTACAGATAACAATGTCATTTGCAAACATCATGGTGATTCCTGTCTGACCTCATCTGGTAGTCTATCCATCACCAGACCAAACAAGCAGGGGCTTAGAGACGATCCTTGATGCAGTACCACCTTAACCTTGGAGCTGTACCGCACATCTCACTACTGTCATTCTGTTCTTATAC
>JAOUQT010075558.1:0-10165 GCA_025769995.1 Xyliphius kryptos
ATGTGACACATCAAACACATAGAAAAATTGCACAAGAAAAACAATGGTGTGCTCTTTTGTAGCATAGCTTTATTCACTATCGAGCTATTGACATGACAGCGACAGGAACCCACTAAAGGCTGCGATACTCTTCTCCCACTCTTGACACACAGAGAGCAAAACCGCAGAAGAAATGCTACCACAGGCCTTCTGTAGCCATTTTTTTTGTGCCCCTCATCCTGAATCTTCACGGAGAGTAGGAAAAGAAACCTGCATTGACAATTTAACCCAATGGGCAACACTTGCACATCTTTAGTGAGTTATTGTCACTTGCTCCCGTCACAAACGTGTCAATTACGCTATAATTAAGGAAGCTATGTTAAAAATGAGCACACCATTGTTATTCTTGTGCAATTCTTTAAGTGTTTGGTGTGTTGCATGACCCTCTTCCCATCGAAAAAAGTAAAGTTGAATAATTATGTGTTCCCCCTCCCATGTACTAATATGCCACAAATGGTAAAGTGATATCAGTAACCGCTTCCATTTTATCAGGGTGTATCCATACTTATTGCCCACCCTCTATATAGTGAGCGTGTGCCCAGTTATAGATCGGCGCTCTGTCTTGCGTGTATCTGCCCAGAGCCCAAAACACATTCTCCCCTTGATGGGCAAGGATCCATTATCCATTTGTTAACAAACATCTAATATAATGTTACATTAGCTAATTTATAGAAATACTAACCACTGAAACATTTCTGTCTATAGTAACTCTAAAGCTCAAGCTTTTTTTTTTATTGTATATAGAAATCAATTTTCTATGCTACACTTTGCTTTACTCACAGGTTAAATGCATGTTGAATTGTGTCTATTCAGCACCTTATTTTAGACATTTTAATTTCACTGAAGTTATTTAGTTTGTACTGCAGTGATTGTAATCAGTCGAGGCATTCATATGTCACTTCAAGAACACTAGATAGACTTTTTATTGATTTTGATTACTGGTATATTGTAGAGTGGGTTCATACTTTTTTAATGGTTCATTGCTGTAACTGATTATTGTATGTCAAAACAGAGATTGCCAATTTTCTTAACATTTGTAGGTCTTATATCAGATATGCATTGTTTCTAATAAAATAGACATGCAATGTTGTATTTTTATTATATTACTGCGACATGATGACAACTTACTTTCAGGTGTGCTTCTGTTTGAAGTTTGAATTCTTTAGTGAAAACATTCAACAGTCTTGCCCTTAGGCCTGGAGTCCTAATGAGGCTAGAAGAAAGAGCTCAAAATAAATATGATGAGCTTTGACACAAGCAAGCGGAACACTCAGACACTTTAGCCCTGGAGTGCCACAGTTTGGGGTCATTCTCTATCCCCCTCCAGGGCAGCCTATTCACACTATCACACCTGCCTGTCAAAGGAGAGAGATGCAAGGGTCACCCAGGAAAGGCTAATGGATGAAGATGTATAAATGTAATCCAACAAAGTAACTGTAAAAACAAAAAAAGCACTGATTTTGTTCTTTACAGTATTTAGAATGTTACCCAAGACAAACTGGAGAACGTCATGAACCTGTAGGTGATTATTACACAGAAACAAATACGCTAGCTGTTCACTTTGAGTGTAGCATGGTGTGTGGAACAGTTGTTTTGCAGAACAACTTGATTTGATTCTGGGGAGTGTATTTGATTTCTGTGTATACATACAGTATATATCCATTTTTTATCTTCCGCTTATTCCTTTATGAGGGTCGCAGTGGTGTTCCCCATGCCCATCCAGGGGAGAACGTCTTGGGCGCTGGGCAGATACAGGGCGACAATCCATCGCTGGGTACACACTCACTCACACACACACACACACACACACACACACATACACACACTATTCAGGGCAATTCAGAGCAATCAATTTAACTTCATGTTTTTGGATCGTGTGAGGAAACCGGAGAACCTGGAGGAAACCCACACAGACACGGGGAGAACATGCAAACTCCACCCAGATTATGATTCGAACCGGGAATCCCCAGTGCTAAGAGGCGAACGTGCAAACCACCAAGCCACCGTGCCACCCACAGTATATATACAGACTGTATATATAAGACTGAACTGAAAACATCAAAGTACACCTAGGTGTTCACTTTGTGGTAATGCTTGTGTCTGTGAATCTTCCCAGTGAAAGACTGGTGGACTGGCCTCACAGTTTTCCTACATTCCATGCGATCACTGCTGGAATAGTCTTTAACCTCTCGTGGCCTTTTATAGGATAAATAATATAATAATACGTGGCTTCATAATATATGAGAGATCATGTCCCATTTTGAATCAGTAGCTGCATTGTTGAGCTCATCAAAAGCTGTACAGTTGTTGACGTGCAGTTTTAGAAAGTTCAGCTGGACCCTCGGCACCAGCTCAAGAATAAAAGATAAGCCCAGCAGCATTTTCCTGTGATCACCAAAAAAACATATATTTGACTCTATTTCCATATTATACAAAAAGATTATTAAAGAGTATCCCCATGCTACATGTTAACTTAAACAATTTGCATTGCCTCAAGATCATTTGTCTCTTCAATAATTAATAAAGACAGCTGAAAAACATCATTGGGATCTCTCTGCCTTCTGGTTCAAACACTTCCTCAAACCCAGCAGCGTTATGAAGGTGTTAGTGTGTGTGTGTGTGTGTGTGTGTGTGTAGTAATATATAACATTGTGAGGACTAAAATGTACACACTTCCACCTCTCATGTTAGGATCACAAGCTCGTTTTGAAGTAAAATGATGTATAGTTATGGTTAAGGTAAAGTTACAGTTAATTGATATTGTGTTGTAAGTAAACATATACAGACTCCTTATTAATGTAGAATTATTCATGGTTAAGGTTTACCTAAGTCTTTACAAACTGAATGGAAGTCTATGAAGAAATGCATTAAAACCAATTTTAATGAAAATAAAAAAGCTTAATCTCAGGTGGCATGGTTGCCTCTGGGAATCCAAGTTCGAATCCCAATCTAGGATTCCATATGCTCCCTGAGTCCACATGGGTTTCCTCCCACAATTCAAAAACAGATAGCTGCTTTAAATTGCCCCTATATAGTGTCTGTTTATGAGTGAGTGTGTGCCCACTGATGAATTGGAGCACCCAAAATGCTATCCTCTGAATGGGCATGGGGAACCTCCCCACAACTTAAGTAAAGAAAGACATACATGTTAACCTGGTGGCTCGGTGGTTAGTACAGTCACCTCTCGAATCCCGAGTTACCATGTTCTCCACAGTCCAAAAACATGGATTTAAGGTAAATTGAATGCTCTAAATTCCACCATATAGTGTTTGGCTGTGTGATTGTGTGTACCCAGTGATAGATTGGCACCTTGTCCTGGGTGCATCTGCCCAGCGCCCAAAGCATTTTTCCTAGGAAGGGCATGGGGAACCCCCGACAACATTTGTGGAGGATTAAGCGGAAGATAATAAATAAATAAATGAATATTCAAACATGTTCAAATCATAGGTCATAATTATTGTGACCACTTAATATAATAATACCATATTATTTTTTATATAGAATCAATTCAGATTATCTTAGAAGATTTCACTTGCATACCTCTGTAGTTTACTTTAATAAAAATGATTTTGATCTGTAGATTTAAACAAGCACAGTTTTCGAACATTTAGGCACTAACATTTGTGAAATGAATGTCAAGGCTGGCTTCCTATTAAGCATTCTAAGTAATAAGTTCATGTCTAATGGTAACTCCAGAATGTCACTTTTTCTGTAATTCTTGAACAGAATTTTTCCCCCCTCTTAAATCATCCTCCATTGCTCATGGGAATAGAATCAACATGATTTCTTATCCAGGCACTTATGTCACATTTCTAGTTAATTAGTTATCTCTTGTCTTTCCTATGCTGAAGAATAACGAAGATAAAGTGGCACATATAAACCCCATTTAAATAAAAGGTCATGCATTATATATATAATTATATTATATATATATAAACTGCTTAAACACAATGTAACTCCAAGTCAATCATACTTCACAACCTGTCCAGTTAGGAAGCACTGAATCAATTTCACTTGCTGTTGTGCAAATGGAACAGAAAAAAGATAAAAATGAGAGGCACTTAGCAAGACCCCTCTTATAAAGGAGTGCTTCTGCAGGTGGTGACCAGGTGGTGACCAGACACCTTTCCTCTGTTTCATCCTTTCTGTCTGATGTTTTGGTCACTTTTAGCATGAGGCGGCGTCTACAACCCACACAAGTTGCTCAGGTAGTGCAGCTTATTCAGGATGGCATATCAATGCCAGCTGTGGGAAGAAGGTTTGCTGTGTTTGTCAGCACAGTGTCCAGAACATGGAGCAGATACCAGGAGACAGGCCAGTACACCAGGAGACATGGAGGGGGCTGTAGGAGAGAACATCCGCCGCCTCATCAGGAGCATGCCCAGGCGTTGTAGGAAGGTCATACAGGCACGGACACGGACACACACAGCTTGTAGGTACTCACGAAGACCCAAATCCATCCGAGGCGTTTCGCTCAATGAGGATACCGATTGTACATTGAATGTAGAAAAGCGAAAACCTGTTTGTTTTTCCAAGGACATGGTAGGGAAGCACAGTGCCAAATTTTAGCTTTGAGGTAATCGGGAAGTGGGAGAATTAGTGACAAGTGAGCAAGGGCTTTGCCGCCAAGTATAGATATGAGAACAAAGAAAACTGCAAATAATGACCTACAATAATGGACTACTTCTACATAATTGATGGCTCTAAATAAGTACAAACCACTGATTTAAATCATGCCACAGCAGCACACCCCAACATAACCACAGTAAATTATTCCCCGCCCCAAATCAAACCCGTTCTGTGATCCCGATGAGGGAACAGAGCAAAAATGAATAAGACATGGGCATGAGTGTCAGTATACTGTAGAAACAAAGTGAATCTGTAGTGAGTAAAGCTGAGAAAATGAAAGATTGCAGTGTAGAAACAATAAGCTGTACCTAATAAACTGGCCGGTCAGTTTGAATAAGATTCTCCTCTGTCTTTAATACATTCAGTGACCTGCTGCCACGACGACACAATAATGAAGAAAAACTGACACTGCAACATTTTCAGAGGTGCAGATAACATGAAAAAAATACAAGAACCATGAGCAGGTGACTTAAATACAGTCAGAAGAATTAATCATTCTTGAATGAATGGGGTGATGTCGTTTCTGCGCTGGAAATAAAAGTAATACTTACCTGAAAAAAGTATTTTTACTCTGATGACCTGAGTCCAAACCATCCATTATCACAAACGCTATACAGGTGGGTTTACACCGAACCCCGACGCAGGTGAGCACTGAGACTAGCATTCCGATCTCAGTGGACTGTTTGAGTCAACAAAATTGCCATCACTGACAACTTGTTCTGGTATCTGCCCAGCCCCTAAAACATTCTTCCCTGGATGAGCCCCCCGCAAACCTAGTCCCTAGTATAGAATTGAGCAGAAGATGAGATAGAGTCTGATAAACATACGACTCAACATTATGTTGCTTACCCAAAAATAAAAGATACATCACCCTCCATATTAATTGGCACCTCTAGTTAAAATGTCTCAAGGCCTTAAAAATGTATTTATTACCAAAGTAGCTCACTGATCAAATCAAGTGGAAAAGAAAATTCCCATAAAATGGCTCGTTGCACCACTATTTGCACCCTTCATTTCTTGGAAATGACTGTATTTGAACCATTTAGATCATGTATACTGTAGCTTAGAGTGGATCAAAGTATCGAGAAACCTTTAATTAGTAATTGATCACTTCCTGTTTCCCTGGGCTCATTTCTCTTACTCTTAAACATCAGAAAGACAAGAGAACACACTATTCAAGTAAAGCAGATGCACGTGGACCTTCATAAATCAAGCAATGACCACAAGAAAATAGACCCTCGGTCAGACCAATCATCAAAAAGTTCACAACATCTGGAGCTGTGACAAACAAGCCTGGAAGAGGGTGCAAGTATATCTTGCCACCACGCACAGTAGAAAGGATGGTAAGAGAAGTAAAAAGTTCTCCAACGCTGACAGCAAGAGAATTGAAGGAAAGGTAGAATCTTTGGGTAACTAGGTCTCCCAAACAACCATCAGGTGCCATCAACATGCCAACAGCTGTTTGGGAGGCATACACAGAGAAAGTCTTTTCTGAGTTATACTTATAAGCATAAACAGGTGGAGTTTGCCATGCGCCACTGGAATTTTAACTGGGGCCCCGTGTGCTTTGGTAAAATGGAAGCAAGATAAAGCTTATTTGAGAAATGGCCGACGATCCCTCTTTCTGTATTCATCCATCTTGTAAAGAGTTATAGAAAAAGATTACATGCCATCTTGTTGGAAAAAGGAGGTTGTACAAAGTCTTTTGCGTTGTGGTCTAATACTTTTTTTTTTTTTTAATAATTTATTGGAAGTCAAAGAACAGTTGTTAACCAGGGGTGCCAAAAATTATGGAGGGCACAGTTAGAAAAAAAATAAAAAGACATGCCAACAGGAGATTTAGTAGATATCACCAGAACACACGTGACATTGTAACTCATGCAGTGTAATTTTTACTCTTGTGCAGATTACAATAAAGATGCTGCAAAAATAATATAGCTGAGCCCGACCTGGTCCCCCTCTTACCCATTTAAATTCTGTCTCATGCCCCCTCACACACCTTAATCAATGGTATTATTAACCCAGTTTTCTTTACTACCACTATACAGGGTTAAAGTCCTTCAGAAAGCCTAAAGTATGCAAAAAGATAACAGAGGTCTCTCAAATTCAATCACAGCTGCTGAAATAAAACAGACCCATTACTGTGATTTGCTATTAAAAGACAGCAGCAGAACAAAAAGGACAGTGAAGAAAGAATGAATTGAAATTTATAATACAACACACCAATGACGTGTTTGAAATAAAAGCTGGTGGTGCAGATGTACTTTAAATGGTTACCATTTTGGTTGTTAGGGTTGTTTTTAGGCAACTAACTTGGGTTAGAATTTAGATCGTATGCCCCCTATAACCTTCATGAGGCGTGTCACAATGCTTTTATTGCCATCTTTAACCGCGCCAAGTTTCCTACATCAGTAAAATAGCAACATGGAAATGGTGGTCTCTAAATGATGGGACAAGGGTGGCAGGGAGGGGGTTCCCCATGCCAATCCAGGAGAGAACATTTTGGGTTGCTGGGCAGATACACCAAGAACAGGGTGCCAAGCTATCGATGGGCACACACACACACACACACGCGCAATAGTTAGAGCAGTCAATTTACTTTGGATCCATGTTTTTTAGACTGTGGGAGGAACCCTGAGAATATGGAAACTCCACCCAGATCGGGATTCGAAGATGGATTCCCAGTGCTGAGAGACGGACAAGCTATACCGAGTTAAGGTAAATTTCTGCCTTTTTACCATCTTGGCGACAAAACTGTGACAAAAAAAGTGCCACTAACCGAAAACATAGGCAGACATTCAATGCTATCTGGGCAGTATTATGGCACATACACCACTTGTTACACACAGAGACGCAGCAGTGCACAAACCCATAAAGCGTGCCAGTTGGCAGCTGTGCAAATTTTCAATAATAAAGATTTAATACAAAATAAAGCATTATTGTACAACAACCCTCAATTGTGCCACTCAAAGAGCAATCTGCCCAAAAGGGGGGAAAAAATCGTATGTGCAGGTTTTCTCAGAGTTAATTTCTGCACCGTCCTTTAAAATAAAAAAAATCTATATAAAAATTAGAAAAACCAAAACGTTTGTAACAATGTGATAAAACCGCAACCAGGGTGAAGTGAGGCTCTAAGTAAATAGAGTAAACAGTGGTAATTTCCTGTTTTTTGGGGTTTTTTTTTTGCATGTTTGTCACACTTGTGTTTCAGAACATCAAACCAAATTAAATTGTAGTCAAAGAAACCACAAGTAAACTCAAAATGCTATTTGTAAATGAAAGTGTTTATTATTAAGGGACAAAAAAAAAAATCCAAACCTGCATGGCCCTGTGTGAAAAAGTGATTGCCCCCTAAACCTAATAACTGGTTAGGTCACCCTTAGCGGAAACAACTACAACCAAGCGTTTGTGATAACTTGCAAGGAGTCCTTTACAGTATTCTGGAGGAATTTTGACCCACTCCTCTTTGCAGACTTGTTCTAATTCAGTTACATTAGAGGGTTTCGAGCACGAGAGGCCTTTTTAAGGTCACACCACAGTATCCCAGTAGGTTTCAGGTCAGGACTTTGACTAGGCCACTCCAAAGTCTTCATTTTTGTTTTTAGCCATTCAGAGGTGGACTTGCTGGTGTGTTTTGGATCGTTGTCCATTCCAGAACCCAAGTTTATTTTAGCTTCAGAACTCCTGGGAAGGTTCACCACTGCTCCATGTCTTTGCCATTTGTGGATAATGGCTCTCCCTGTGGTTCGCTGGATTCCCAAAGCTTTGGAAATGGCTTTATAACCCTTTACAGACTGATCTGAGTTTCTTTCTTTCTCAATTGTTCCTGAATTTCTTTGGAGCTCAGCATGATCTGTAACTTTTAAGGATCTTTTGGTGGGTTTCACTTTGTCAGGTAGGTTCTATTTAAGCGATGCCTTGATTGACAACAGGTGTGGCAATAATCAGACCTGGGTGTGGCTGGAAACAATGTACTCCGGTGTGATAAACCACAGTTACAATGTTTTAACAAGCAGGGGGTGGCGTGCAATCACTTTTCCACACAGAGCCATGAAGGTTTGGATCTTTTTTTCTCCCTTACTAATAAACACCTTCATTTACAAATAACATTTTCAGTTCACTTGTGTTGTTTGACTACTATTTAAACTGGTTTGATGTTCCGAAACACTTAAATGTGACAAACATGCAAAAAAAAACAAAAAAACTTAAATGACGAAGAGGCAAACACTTTTTTACACCATTGTATATGTTACATTCTTTCTGTAATCAGTTACGGGACCAATAGGAAAACAGGCCAATAAAATAGTTTTAACTATTAAACATGTTATGGTCTTGTTTTATGGAGGGCGTTACTAATTTATTTAACTGGTTTTGCCATTTTATTTTTTACATCATAAAAAAAAAAAAATCCAGTGATTGAATAAACTGGTGGTTCAGTATAATCAGGTCAGCTGACCTTATTCATTGAGCACATAGCATTTCTGAAACCAGACCGGACCAACTGCAGCGACCTCAAAGGGTTAAACCCAGGTGGTGATCTTTTTGTGGCCAGGCTGTCTATTTTAAGAATTATTCGGTTAATAAAAATGAGTTCTGTGGTTAGTGTGTTGAGCAGTCAGTCAATAGTTTAGAGGTTCAAACTTTGAGCTCACTAAACAATCTTCTGAACAAAGCGCATACACTCCAGGGGTGCAGTATCAGATTTGTTGGAAGTCAGTTAAATAAAAATGACCAAATGTAATGTGCTATGGATAAATCATGATGCTTTCCTAAAATCTTTCTCTTCCCGAGTGGCTACAAGGCTGAATCTCAGCACCATGATTATGTGCTTGGAAAAACTAACATGTTCTTGCTTTTCTACGTTTGATTGTTCAATTGCTATTGCTATCAAATGCAACACCTCGGCTGGGTTGGGGGTCTTGGCTCATTCCTTATCGTGTCCTTAAAAAACATAATGATAAATACACATGAGAAAACATGGACACTGTAGTCACAAGTCATACTGTACTTATTACAGAATTTTAATTGCCCCAAACCTCACTCCATAATAATGCATTCACTTTAAACACACTGCACAAAAAAAGGGAACACCAAAATTCCACATCCTAGATCTCAATGAACAAAATATTTCAGTTGAAAATCTTTATTTAGTAGTCGAATGTGTTGAGAACAAAATAACATAAAAATGTAAATCAAAATTATTATGGAAAATCAAATGACAAGCTGATCCAACTTCAGTGGAAATTCCTCAAGACAAGTTACAATGAGGCTCAGTAGTGTGTGTGGCCTCCATGTGCCTGTATGACCTCCCTACGACCCCGGGGCATGGTCCTGAGGAGGCGGCAGATGTTCTGTCCTACGGCCTCCTCCATGTCTCCTGGTGTCTGCTCCATGCTCTGGACTCTGACAAACACAGCAAACCTGAATAAGTTGCACTACCTGAGCAACTTGTGTGGGTTGTAGACACCGCCTCATGCTACCTCTATGGTGAGAGAAC
>JAOUQT010075565.1:0-10165 GCA_025769995.1 Xyliphius kryptos
ATCCAATAGAAAATCTATGGAAAGAACTAAAGATCAGAGTTCATAGAAGAGGCCCACAAAACCTTCAAGATTTGAAGGCCGTTTGTGTGGAAGAATGGGCCAAAATCACACCTGAGCAATGCATGCGACTAGTTTCTCCATACAGGAAGTGTCTTGAAGCTGTCATTGTCAGTATTAAATAAATTTCAGTAAGCGTCTTCAATACTTTTTCCCTGTGCCATTTCACATAATTACACATAATTAAATTTTTGGACATCTATGGTTTGATTTCTTTGTATGTATGGATTACTTGGGTTGGTACCGACATCCGGTGAAAATTTATGTCAATAGCGCCTCTAGAAATATATTTACTGAGAAAAATGGTGACGTGTTCAATACTTATTTCACCCGTTGTACAGCTCTAGAAAAATTAAAATGATCAGTTTCTCTGATTTTACTCTTTATAGGTATATTCTTGTATCTTTTTTTGCATAGACTACTGACAACAGGTGTCTGAAATTCCAAGCAAAAATGAGAAATGGTCAAAATAACGAAACGCTTTCAGACTTCAAATAATGCAAAGAAAACAAGTTCATATTAATTTAGAAACAACAATACCATGATTTTTAATCACAGCTTACATAAGTCTTAGCATAATGTCCACAAGTCTTTCACACTGCTTTTGGGTGACCTTATGCCACTCCTGGCACAAAAATTCAGGCAGTTTAGCTTTGTTTGATGCCTTGTGAATATATTTTTTTCTGTTGATTACATTCCAGAGGTTTTCGGTGGGGTTCAGGTCTGGAGATTGGGTTGGCCATGACAGGGTTTCGATACATAGATTTTGTGCCTTGTGAACAAAACAGCTTTTTGGCATGTAGATAGAGCCTGATGGTTGTTTGGAAGACCTCGTAGCCCCAAGATGCTACCATTTGCCTCAATTCTCTTACAATGAGCTTTGGAAAACGTTTTACCTCTCTTACCATCCTTCTCACTGTGCATGGTGGCAACATACATTTGCGTCCTCTTCCAGACTTGTTTGTCACAGTTCCAGATGTTTTTCATAGTTTTTGATGATTGCTCCAGCTGTAGATGAGGAAAACTGCAGGTGAGAGGCTATTTGTTTTGTAGCCATTGCTTGATTTTTGAAGGTCGACACACATCTGCCTTACTTATCTTTACCATGTTTAAGAATAGGTAAGAGAAATAGGCCTCTGTGTAACGTCATATTTATACCCCAGGGGAACCGAGTGATGAATTACTAATTAAAGGTTCCTAGATACTTTTATCCACTTTATAAACTACAGTAGAAATGACATAAATGGTTAAAATACAGTTATTTCCAAGAAATTATTACGAGTGCCTTGTGGGACAGGTCATTTTATGGGAAATAATTGTTTAGTCAGGATCTTTTCTTTTTTTCCAACAACTTTTTTTTGTTGAAGGTTGCTTTTTTTGGGTGAGATTGTACTTCTGCAATAAATAATTTATTTTAAGGCTTTAAAACATTTCAACTAAGGGTGCCTATAATTATGGAGAGTGCTGTATGTCTATCTTTCTATGTATGTGTGTGTAAAATACCTGTTTATTTACTTAGGTACCTGTCAGCACACACAAAGTGCCTAAAGAACCAGAGATTTTGCAGGACATTAAAGAGAAGAATCATCTGAAAGCACAGGTTAAGGATATTAAAATTGAATAGATTAAAGCATTGTGTAATACGACTTTGACAGGATGATACAAAACAGTCGATTTCAGTTCTTATTTGGATATCTTCTTATCCATTTACAGCAAGTCCTGCATGAGGCGAACAGTCATCAATACACATGTGCAAACCCAGAGAAATCAGAAAAAACAAAGGTTAGAATCAGTTAACCTGACTTTTGTCCGTGTTACGTTTATTTAAATATTGAAACATTATTTTGTTTGAAAATACATTGAATCTTAACTATAAAAACAAAATAATTTTCTGTCTTTTTTATCTATAGAACAAATTGTCGCAAATTAGACAAAACCTTAATTCCAAACTAAAATTCAGCGCAGTTTACTCCTCTGGAACTCCAGCCACCCAGAAGGTAAGGTAAAAATAAAATATAAAATAAAATAAAAAATGAAATTGAGCAAATCATGCAACAAATATTTTCTGTTTTAAAATTGTACAGCTGACCAACTTGCCCCGATTAAACACAACAGCTATTTTGCGAAAGACAGTGCGGTACACTCGTCAACAGGAAGAGGAGTTAAACAGGTGATTTTAACATTAAAAAGAGCTAAATTCAACCACTTTTATTCAATTGTTATTTTAGAACTAATTTACTGCATTTGTGTTTATGCAGGCTCAAGAGACTGACACAGGGTGACAATGAACCATCAGCATTCCTGCAATGGCAGGAGGAGATGAGGGAGAAAGATCTGCAGGAGGAGTTAGCTCAGTTGGAGCGCAAACGGATAGAGGGGAAGATTAATTATGAAAAAGCACGCCTGGCCCGGCTAAGACATCTAGAATCCAATCAGTACAAAGCTGTCCTAAAGAAGGAGGAGGTAAAATACATACAAATCCTTTCTAAAAAAATAAAATATCATGGAAAAGGTGACTACTTTTCATAACTCCATTAAAAAAAAGTTACATTTCCATAGATTCAATTTCAAGTATTTATATTTATTTTTTCCATATTTTGGGCTGCCAGCTCATAAAATCCACGAAAAGAGGAATCCAAAAAATTGAAATACTGTGAAGAATTCAGCCCAAATTTCCCAGGGCATTAATGTTTTAAACTGTGTGTGACACGCTCATCTACTAAACAGTAGAGTTGAGGAACATAATCCAAATTGCTTGAGGTCCAATGTGAAATATCCACAATCAGTCAGTATTGGTAAATCATGATTGCTTCTGCTGAGGATGGCGATGTAGATTTCATCGTCCAGCAGTACCTGGTCCCTACCCATGCCACCAAAAGCTTGACTGGCCAGCCAACTTGCTGGATCTAAACCAAGAAGTGAGAGAGAGAGAGAGAGCGCGCATGTGAAAGAGAGAGATAGATGCATATTACATACATCAGCTTTTAAGGCATCACAATTAAATTGGCCCACACTTTGCAGCTATAAAGGCTGCCACTCTACACTCCAGTAAGCTTTTTATAACTTTTTGAAGTATGTATGTGGGCAGTTTTGCCTATTTATTCAGAAAAGCATCCTTTAACCCAAACACTGATGTTGGACATGAGCGCAAGGCTCTGAATTACACACTAAACTGCTCCAACTTTGGCTGCATGGATTTTGCTTCGTACTAGAGGTGTAAATATTAATCTGTTTGTTAATTTGATTTATTCGGGGGACTATCAATCAATGTGTTTTTATATTACTGTGTTTTGGTTTGCCTATTTTTAACATCTGCCCTGATGTATGCATACTACATACTCCAAATGCGGGTGGTTCAATTCAGTCTTCCAACAACCCTTATACCTTACAAACATTACTTACTTTGACTTTCGATAGCGATGGGGGGTCACAAGATGGAGAAGGGAAAGAACTGTTACACATCAGTCAGCATAAAGTTATGAGTGTGAAAGTGTTTTGGCTTTAGAAAAATGGACAAGGCAGGGCAGAAGCCAGAACCAAATTCCACTTCTCCAAACACTGGCACTGCTTACAAAACCTTTTTTAAAATGTCCTTAGAGCGAAAACAAGTGGTGTACTGTATATGAAATACACGAACAAGACTCAATATCGAATTGAATCTGCTCTAATCTACACCCCTAATATGGTAGCAGTGGTTATGGCGTGGGGCTATTGATCAGAATGTTAGCCAATGTGGGCCCGTGAGCACTGACTTCAACCAATAATGAGACTGAATAATATAAAGTAATATTAATTAAATTAACGATAATTGTTAATTACAGTATGCAGTAATTCTGTTGCCCATAAATAAATAATTAAGGGTAAAACTCAAGAAAAATAAAGCAAAAATACACTCATTTTACTACAAGTTCAGTATGAAAACAGAATTTGACTGGGTCGTCCCAGATGTTGCAACTGACAGGTTTTACTTTGTTTAGACTGCTGAGCTGATGCGCAAGTATGCTGAGAAGCGACTTCAAGAAGAAAAAGAGATGAGAATGCTGGTTCAACAGGTGACTGATGGTCACGAAAACTCCAAGGCTGCAAAATTAAAACTGCAGGAGATCAAAAAACGGATTGGTATAGGGTTTTTCCCACATTGATGTGAACTGTATAAACTATTGATCTCATAGTAAAGTACATTATTATAATATTGTAGTTAAGGAGGTATCTGAGCAAAGTCAGGAGCTGCTGCAGCAGGCGTTGGAGGAAGCCCAGACTGAATTAAGCCAGAAGTTTGAGCTCATGCGTGAGATTCGAGCACTTGAGGCAGTGCCTCATGTGACTCAAAAGTTTGTGGATGATACTGAGGTACTTATGCCATCCTGGACTAAACAATACATTTTCAAAGGGGTTTTAGAGGAACAGCTGTGTTAAAACTGTTGTCTAATCATTCTGCCTCAGACTGGAGGACATCGACTGCTATGTGAGATGTCTCTGGCAGAACTACGTGAGCGTATGATAATGTTAAAACAGCAAGAGCATCTTGAGCAGGAAAAAAAGAGACAACGTATCCTGGAGGAGAAAAAGAGTAAAGAGCAACTACTGCTAGAACACCTGGACAATATTGCTGCACACAGTACCGCTACAAGACTTGTCACTTCTCAAAAGTAACTAAGAAAACTGGCAAAAAAAATAAATAAATAAAATAAAAAATACACTGATTTATCTTCTTGAACACAATAAAATTATGATTATTGCATGTTATGTTGTTTTTGCACGATGTCAAAAAAGCAATGCATTTTACATGAGATTATGGTGTAAATCATTCTGTGTATTGTGTGTAGCAAGGAGGAAAAGAAAAAAAGACGACAGAAGTTGCAAGAGGCAGTCAGCATGGATGAGAAAATTTTGGCTCTTCAGAGGACTTTAGAGATGATACAGCATGAGAGCCAAAGGAAAGAAAAAGTAAGACCAAAGAAAAATGAAGCTGGTCAGAAGATTAAAAGATATAGTGCAAAAAAGGTAAGCAACAAGAGATCATATATAATCCTTCACATTAATCTTTACAAGATCATTAAAAATTGGCTGAATTAAATTAAATATACATTTCCTATGTATTAAACAGCAGATATCAGAAGAGCAACAATGGCTGAACCTGGAACAGGCTGTAGAGAAGCATGTTCAGCAAGAAGAATAAAAAAAAAAAAGAAGCCTGATGTTATGAATAATTGAAGTAGTCCGTCAATTGTATGTATATAGTTTTACATAAATACCCCTGTAATAGGATCAGCGAACAAATGAAAAGCACTTAACGAACATGTGGTACAGACCTTTTATTATTGTAAAATGTTTTGATAGCCACATTGAAAGTAAAATTTGGTCTAGATGGAAAATGGCCATATAGTTTGTGTGCTCATTAACAATTCTATAATTTGGACCTCTAATAAAAGGAGGTCTTTGTTGCTTTTTTTGAAGAGATTACAAATAAATTATTAAAAGCTCTGTTCTGATTAGTGGCAAAAATGGAGCCCCCACCCCATTACTGTACCAACGTTTCAGTAGAAACTCATTTAAATCCAGCACTGCACATTAACTGTGACAGCATACTGGTCTTGTTTTCAGGTAAATGCAACCATCGAAAAAGACCAAGATTAAACTTTTATGCCTGGCCCCCTTTGGAATCAAACTCAGGACTTTCTTGCTATAAGGGTGGCATTTTAACCCCCATGATGCACCATCTCAAATCAAACACATAAAAACAAAATTAGTTGAAGTGTGATTTATTAAGCGGTACTGTATTTACTGAACTTACATTCTAGTAAAAGGTATACCAAATAGTCTGTGAGCATATTCAGTGAATGTTTAGACACTAAGAAATACATTACTGAAACAGCACAGAAAACCAAAATCAAAGAAACTAAATTAAAATAATAAAAAAAAAAGGTTTTTTAGTCATTATAAAAAAAATAAAAAAGTAGTGTTTTCCGGGTAACGGAATTTGCTTCATAGGCACAGTTAAGTAATCTGATGCATTATAGTTTACATGTATGACAAATTCATCCTTCAGTTAACCATTTAATGCTTGCAGCAAATCTGTAATGTGCTCTGACAACTTTATGTGCTACGCTTATCAAAAGTGCATATTCTAGTGGTTCTTTTAAGTTTTTAAGACATTAATTTTATTAGATTTCAGGCTTACAGTTATAACATCACTAAATTTACCATCTTAGATCCCATTCTGAGTAAATTCAACAACTACCTTATAAACATGTAAAAAAAAATGACAACGAACAGCATTCTGTTTTGTTGTCCAATAAAGTCTTGTTAAGCTAGTAGTTTTAAATGTGTACTTTCCAGTTTACCAGGTTTTCGGGTTGATCTTCTCTCTGAATGACTTCCTCAATTTATTTCTAGGAGCAGGGATGGGTGGCTGAGGCACCTGAGTATTTATTGTTGCTGTGTATTCAGGCGAGATGGGTCCTGCTTCGATTATTTTTGGAGTGTAAATGTTGCGAGAGGGTTCAATTTGTGCCAATGGTGGAGTTTTGCGGGATGGCGCATGGTTTTTTTGTAATTGTTGAATGATGGCAGAGAACTTAGCATCCAGTGAAGGACGGCCTGTACGAGGCCTCATAGTCTTGGAAGAGTTCTCCTTCTCCTGATATGGTTCAGGGGCTGTTTGGACAAATGGTACTTTGTCTGGAGGAGGTGGTGGGGCCCTTCGCTTTTTGCTGCTGTTTGAAATTGGGCTTGATGTGAATTGAGTGGAATCTTTTTCAGGTGACAGCACAGTTTTCTGAACTACCATTGGCTGAGAGCCCGCAAACAGTGCGGCCCAATGAGGATCTTCTTCCTCCTCCTGACCAATGAGAAATTGTCCATTGGTTTCTTCAATCTTGTTATGAATTATGTCAGTCAAACTCTCAAACTTCCCAGGTGAACCAATGCCTGTAGAGTAATGTCGGAAAAAAGAAACCTGTTATTCTGAAGAGAAGCACTTTGTAACAACATATCAGTTACTTACTTAAATCATTATACACAGAATCAGCTTGCTTGACAAGAAAAAGAGGTGGCTTCTGGGGTGACAAAACTTTGATCTCCATCAGATTTTTGCAAGCGTGCTGCCACTGACCTGATGCACAAGTAAATGTTTTCAGTCCCAGCCTATAATGTGTGAATGCAGGTTAATCCACACCCTTCTATTTAACCCTCACTTACTCTGGTCATAGATGTGTTGCCAAAAAGCATTTTGCCAGTCCTGCAAAAGATCTGGGGTTTCAGCCATGAATATATGGCTAGCAGAGTCTGGTGTACCTGGATTGATGAGACTAAGTCTAGCTCCATTTCTGTGATGGCCCTCCACCACACGAATACGTGTATCCTAGAAACAAAAAAGTGTTTTGATTAAAGTAGATGTATTGGATTAGTTTGTAAATTAAAAAAATATATAATATACTTTACTGTAAAGGAACTCAAAGACGACGACGTTAAAACTACTGGACACAAGGTGTGTAATTTCAAACTACGGCTAAAAATGACAAGGTGTACATATAATTAGAATGTCATGAAAAGGTTTATTTCAGTAATTTCACTCAAATGTGTACATTATATTTATTCATTACACAAATACTGATATATTTTAATTGTTTATTTCTTTTCATTTTGATGAGAACATCAATATGAATATTACATAAGACTAATACAAAAAGATTTTTAAAAATGTTGGCGAACTGAAAAGTATGAGCATGTACTGCACTCAATATTTAGTTGGGGCTCCTTTGGCCTGGATTACCATGGCTTTGGCACTGTGTGCAGGCATCAAGTCCTGTTGTAAAATGAAAGCTGTATTTCCATAAAGTTGGTCAGCATCCGGAAGCATGAAGTGTTGTCAATCTTTCTGACCATGGACCAACACCAGCGGAGGACATGGCACGCCAAACCTTCACTGACTGTGAAAACGTCACACTGGACCTCATGCAACATAGATTCTGTGCCTCTTCGCTCTTCCTCCAGACTCTGGGACCTTGATTTCCAAAGTAAATGCAAAACCTACTTTCAGCAGAGTACATAACTTTGGCCCACTTTGCAGCAGTCCAGTCCTTTTGGTCTTTAGCCCAGGTGAGACGGTTTTGGCACTGTCACTTGTTCGAGAGTGGCTTGACAAGGAATGCGACAGCGGAAACCCATGTCTTGCATACGTCTGTGCGTGGTGATTCTTGAAGCGCTGACTCCAGCTGCAGTCAACTCTGCCACTCTCCCCCATATTTTTGAATGTGTTTTCCCACTCCAGGGTGTGGTTATCCCTAGTGCTTGTAAACTTTTTTTCGATCACATCTTTTCCTTTCCTTTGCCTTTTTATTAATGTGCTTGGACACACAGCTTTATGAACAGCCAACCTCTTTAGCAAAAACTGTGCCTATTAGATGTCTTGCCCTTCTTGTGTAAGGTGACAATGGTTGCATTTTAGACAATTGTCTAGTCAGCTGTCTTTCCCATGATTGTGTAGCCTACAGAACTAGATTGAGACCTGTGCAGGTGTTTAAAGTTAATTAGCTGATTAAAGTCTGGCACCAGGCATCTTCAATATTGAAGCTTCACACAATATTCTAATGATCTGAGATACTGAATTTGGGATTTTCACTATTAGTCAGTTTTAATAATCAAAATAAAAACAAAAATTCAACATGGGGCAGCACAGTAGCACGATTGCCTCTCAGCCTACCAGTTCAAATACCAATCTGGGTGGAGTTTCCATCTCCCCATGTCTATGTGGGTTTTCTCCAGTTTCCTCCCACAGTCCAAAAACATGGATTCAAGGTAAACTGAATGCTCTAAATTCCCCCATTAGGGGGTGTAGCTGTGTGAGTGAGTGTGCCCATCGATAGGTTGGTGCCCTGTCCTGGGTGTATCTGCTCGGCACCCGAGACGTTCTCCCCTGGATAGGCATGGGAAAGCTCCCTGTGAACCTTGTAAAGCATTTGTAATGAATTAATATAATATACAAGTTTCACTTTTTGAATTACTAAAATGATTTAACTTTAATGATATTCTAATTTTATAACCCGCACCTGTATGAAGTTGAATGAACATATCCCTTGATGATTGAAAGTAGATACAGATTAGAATGAAGCCCTTAATATCTACGGAAAGACAAGCTTTAAATCAGCACAACATTCTCTGCAAGCCTGAAATTTTCTAGCTATTAACAAATATAGGTGTGTATGTGCAAACTGATATTTTATCCTGCCTGTCAATTATATTTATAATTTAGTCTGTGTGGAAATAGAGTGGCTAAACCTGATCACTTCAAAACATGTAAATGATCAAAGAGGTGGCATTTCTATTTAATGGCTACTCGAAATAAGACACAGGAGAAAAAAATAAGATAAAGAAAGTTCACTTAAAGGTTATTACAATTGGCGGATTTTTATTTATTTTTTTAAATGTAAGGAATCAGTAATTACACCAAACCTACAATCTGCATTTTGTATTTATGTTAAAATTAGTGTAAATAAGTCACTGGAACTTTATCCTAGAAAACTTGAATTAAGTAGCGTGCCATATGAAATACAGGAGCGCCTGCATTCCAACAGTAAAACTTGCTTTCATTTAGTCATTTCCAAATAAATTCTAAATACATTTTAACTGCATTTCAGATTGATCTTGTTTTGATTCAATGACAATTCTCTCTTACAAAAATGTCATGACACAAATGCCTTCTTCAAAGAACATTTATAAAACGAGTAGTTCCGGTTATTAAATCTGACTGGCTGAGCTGCTTGTCCAGCTGTGACAATCATTGACCATAAATGGAAATAAAGGATATAAACAGCAAGCCATTTCCCGATGAGCACAAATATTAAAGTGGAACACCAATTTCTTAATAAATTTGTTTTAAATAAACATACAAACTGGATTCCAAGAAGATGGGGGGGGGGGGATTGCCACATTGTGGTAAAAAATGGCCTTGTGCCAATTTTTTGGGGATTTGTTGACGCCATGACATTTTGAAACAACAATTTGTTCCCTAAAATGATACATTCTCTCAATTTAAACTTTTGATCTGTGATTTGTGTTCTATTCTGAATAAAAGATTAGATGTTGGCACCTCCACATCATTGCATTC
>JAOUQT010075575.1:0-10165 GCA_025769995.1 Xyliphius kryptos
CACACACAGATTATAGGGGCAATTTAGAGCAGCCTATTTACCTTGAAGTCATGTTTTTGGAATGTGGGAAGAAACCAAAGAAACTGGAGGAAACTCATGCGACACAGGAAGAACATGGAATCTCCACCAAGATTGGGATTTAAACCGGGAATCCCCAGCACTCAGAGGCAAACGTGCTAACCCCTAAGCTAAGATTTAATGGATGATTGTAAAGACAAAAAAAAAAAAAAACAGTAATTATGTAGAGCAGAGGTCACTAATACCATGGTCCGGGTTCGGACCAGATGTTGTTAAGTGCAGACTCAAACTGATAAACTAATGGTTATTACTGAGATAATTTAATGTTTGAATTTTTTTAACTACTTTTCACATGGTCTCTTGCAGTCATAAGCTCTAGACCAAGAGTGCACACACTTTTCTGGCCCAAGATCAAATTTTTGAGTAGACAGGTCCTCGCGAACTAGCAGGATTTATTTTTGTTTTTAAAAGCTTTAATGTTCAAACTTCTTTACACGGATCATGATAATATTATTAGCAATACAAATGAACATCAGTGCATCGATATCTGGATTTCATTATTTTTGTGTGGGGAAAAACCTCATTCACAGAAGTAGGTTTCTCCAATAAAATACTGTGTGCCACATACATTTTGTCTTCAAATGAATGTACAAATATCTGAATATTCATTGCTGTTCGATACATATTTATATGCAACATATAATAACGTTACTCTCACATCTATAATATAATAATTATATGTAAACATAAATATAAACAGGTGGAAGTTTCTACAGAACAATGACATATAAAGTGTTCATTCCACATGGCGATCTACCAACAAGCACGGTCATCACAATCGACATATTGAGCATGCCTTCTCTATTGTTTGTCTTACATAAATTGATAGACAGTGGATTTCGATTGTAGTTTGTTTTCTATTATGTAATTGTAAGAAAAAGTTGTTTGTGAGAAAAAGCATCTTCAACAATGTGGAATATCAAACTTTACCAACTTACAAATGTGTAAACAAACCAATAGCTCCTCATAGCACTTAGAACTCTTAAAGCAGCTCTGAGTGTCAAAAAGGTTGGTGACCCCTAAATTAGAGGATAAATTTAGTCAAAAAAGTCTGGACCTTGGCTTGATAAAATTTCCTCTAACTGGAGCCTGAATTCATTCATTAATTGTAAAATACTCTAAGACATTTGGGATGAAAAAAAAATAGCTGATCTTTAAAGCTAAGAAGCAAAAGTGCTTATAATACTTCTCAGCACTCAGGAGTATAAAGGTATGTCAGAGTTGTATCCAGCACAGTCTTTGCATTCTCCTCCTGTTTGAGATCCAGATTATTGTTTCATTGCAACACTTTGACACTGAGACTGATTAATCGTTAGAGCAGTGTGTAAGTCTTATCCGTCTGGAACGCCACTGTTCTCACGTTACTTCCTCTTCGGATGGACACTTTCAAGATTACCTTACTCTGCAATAAATGATCTGACACATGTATGCCAAAGAGTTGGCATGTGCAGATAGCAAAAAAAAAAGAAATGATTTGCTGGCAGACTACTGTGAACTACTTCTTACTATTACATTTATTACATTTACATTTCTTAACCAAGTGTGGCATGATAGCACAGTGTTTAGTGCTCTTCCCATTGCCTCATAGCAAAAATACCCTGGAATTTTGAATGTGTGGATGTATTTTGCCCTTTCCAACTTTGTGTGAATGGGTTATCTCCTAGAGCTCTGGTTCATACCTACAAAATGATGATGCTATAATACTAGTTAAAGTATATATATGCTACTAGGAAGGCCCTTAGAAAAAAAGATGTTAAGACTATAAGGAAGTGAACAAACATCTAAGTGAGCAAATTGGTCTTTCTTACCAAGGGCTGTTTGTTCTTGATGAGGCAGACAATTCTCATTGCCTCCTCACCATCCGGAAGCTTATCTGGCAGTGGAGGAAGCACTGGACCATAATCCCTTTGAGCTATGGAATCGTGTGCTGAAAGAAGAGCCTGAGGGGGAAAATTGTTAAAGTGAGTAATTTAGAAAAAAACATTCATATTATTCAAGAAGTTTCTCATCTAACCTGAAAATGAGATCCTATCAGAAGCAAATACAGCTGCCGAGCCTCTAGTGAAGGGGCAGCCAGCACCCTCATTTCACTTATAATCTAAAACGGGTCAGAAAAGACAAGGAATGACTTTGCTGCAGCAGTAGAATAGACAGCACTGCTGGTTCTGTGGGCTGATTAAAGAAGATCAGACCTCATGACACAGTCCTGAAGCATATAAAAGATATGGTTTGGGTGACGCCATTCTGTACTCCAAGAGATACTCATAGATCTATGAGAAAGAAAACATTAGCATGACAGTATATTGTGTACATACACCTTAAATAATAATAAATGAAACAAGGCAAAGACATTAAATTCAGTGTATGATGCTGCGTGTTATGAGTAATGAGAAGTAAAGAAAGGTAATCTGAGACTGACTCTGAGCAAAGCATTCAGCCAGGGAGTGTTAAGCAGGCTGTGGAGAAGATCAGCTCCATATACATCTTTGTCTACAGACAACCTCAAACCCTCCACCACATCTGCCAGAACCTGAGTCAGACCTGGTAGACAGAGACAGTGAGAAAACTCATTTCAAATACAAAATTGTACGTACAACCATCTTCATAAAAACCTACATTCTAATAGAATCCATCAGCAAACTAGGTGGGAGCAACACAATACAACAAATTGTGGACAGATTGTTGGTGCCATACTTTCAGTTTTTATAAAAAAAAAAAAAAAAAAAAAAAAAAAATCCACCAAGAAAATACTGGTCTATACACATTTTACATTATAAACGACATTAAGAATGTTTTGTGCATTTTGATCTGCTGATTACAAAAACTACAGCACCTGCACCACTATCACACTAAAAATAATTAGAAAATGTTTGGGCAGTTGACCTCCAGGTAAAAAAGTAACCTGAAAAATATTTTTGCCTCCAGTTTACATATATGGCAATTAACAGGGAGGGATTTGATTTTTATTGTCAGAGAGAAGTCTTCCCAAGACAAATGTATGCCATGATTAAGGAAGATATTTTTGTTGGTCCATAAATTTGACTTGAATAACAATAATTGGGAAGAGCTGCTGGTGGGACCTGAAAACATCATATATAAATCATTCAATGATAATGCTGAAAATTTCCTTGATCTCAATCAGGGGCCAACTCTGATAAACTAGGTGCAGTGAGTGATCAAGTGTCAACAAGGCTACTGCAATCTCGCAACGCTGACTGACTATTGCTGGACTCTCTGGTGACTAGTGAAGCATTTTGCACAACTCGTCAAATCTTTAGGGGGACAGATTACAACAGCAGGAGGCCTTATTTTGCTCATTTTATATACTTAGTTGGTAAGTTAATGAAGCAATAAGTCACTCGAGGTTGTGCATTATTGTAAATAATCCACTGGAAAAAGGTGTAAAGATACTCCGATTGGGCGTCGTGCCTAATAACACCCCCGTGGATTGTTCACAATAATGCACAACCTCGAGTGCCTTATTAATTTTATAAAACAGTAACCAATACAATATAATACAAAAAAAGTTTGATTCATCGATGTTGAAGGCAAAATTGCTAATAAACTCGTCTTTCATGACATAATACTGCCATCTAGTGGCCAAATTACAAAGCATTTATATGACTGTGAAACGATCAGGTGTGGGTTATTGTGAATGCCCCAGCCAATCAAGTGGCTCAGCCAATCAGATTTAAGGACCGGAACTACCTGTTTCATAATGTCCCTTTTTTGTCTTTTTGCAAAATTTACTGAGTACTAATTGCCAAGGAATTGCCAAATTGCCAAATCAAGGAAATGATTAAAAATATTCAAATGTTTGGTATAAATTACATCAACTGATGTCTGTTTATAAGAAGATAAATACGTCGACTTTATTTTCCACCTCAACAATTAATTTGCAGGTTTACCCACAGGACTTTGTAAAAATATTACAAAAGAATCCCATATCAATATACTTTGTTTTAATTTTCAGATAATTTCAAGATCAGTTTAAAATCTTATTATATAACATTTTTGGATTTATATGACTATATTTGCTACATAATTAAAACTTTTTATGCATAGATAATTAGAAATATTGCAAGGTTGCAGTAACAAAAAAAAAATTATATATATTAATTTCTGTTCTCACCATTTTTATGAAATCCAGGATGAGTCATCTGCACTTTTACCACTTACTCACATCCAAGCACTTCACTTCTGTAATTCCCAGAACAAAAACACAGCATTTGCACACAACAGACAAAAGTGGTGAAACAAAAAGGTTTTACAGACAGGACAGTTCAGGTAAATTCTTGTGGTTTGATCTCAGGTGTAAGTAAAAGAATATTTTATCTGTGATGTATTATCCCGACTGTACTACCTTACTATAGAGAAGATGTATAAAATAATAATAAAATATATTCCAGTTCATAAATAAAAAACACATTATTCCCCCAGATTTATTTGGGGACAAAAACTATGAAAAATACATTAAGATCAATCATAGAAAGACGACAATCTTTTACCATTGTTGTTTACATGACCCCTCTCTATCCACTATCAATGTAATACAATTTATTTTGTAAGATGCACACTTAATGGTGCTCTATAAAAGCATTGATTGAAGACATCACTGGTAAGGTTTATGTGAAAATCTTTTCAAATTAAAACCGTAGTCACATATTTTTTTTACACTCATTCAAAACCATTTCCAGTTTGTTTATAATACATTCAATCCATCAAAATGACTTGGTAGAAAAAATAGAAGTTGTTTTCTATGTACCGCTATTATTTTTGTCACACTTGAATAGCAATGAAAAAAATACCTCACAGTACCTACCTCACAGTAAAATCTCAGCCCTTATGAAGGAAAGTTGACCATGAATAGGAGGCCACACGTTTTGGTTTTCTCCCTGTTCAAGTTAGCAACATGTATATGAATCTACTCTGAGAAGTGGCTGGATAAAGCAGAATCTAATCCTTTTGCATCCTTTGTAATCCTGGAAGAGTGAATCCTCTCGAGTGTGTTTGCGTACTACAGACAGCCATTAAAAGCTTCTTAAGTCTTTCTGTTCTCAGGGCTCGCTCACCTAAACCCCAATACACCTACGAAAAATAATCAAAGGAACCAGTGATTAAAGTTCTGTCGTAGGTACATCATGGAATGAAACTGGACTGCATTTACATGAACATTTACATTTTCATTTGCATTTGTTAGCACACACCCTTTTCTGGAGTTATAGAACTGGTAACGATGGCGATAAAGGAGCAAAGCCCAAATTTCAGTAGAATATATAAAAATTTCACCTTTACACAAACGTTCTCATTCAGGTTTAATTTTAACTCCAATATCTTGTATTGGCAACAGGATCTAGCAAGGGCTACATAAAATCTTGCACAAAGACTTTCCAAAAAAGAGACCCTGGCAATATTTTCATGTGTGAAATGGTTTAGGTCCCTTAAATCACACTTTGAGCCTCATAAGTCTTGCCATTTTCATTTTCAAAAATACACAATATCGGTTAATTACAATTATTGTTGGGATTCTGGTAAAATGTCACATTATTTAATTTTTTTGTTTTCACAGCTATATTAATTCTTGCTATTACCAATTAAATACATACAATATTGCAAAATCTATTAACAGTTTAAAAAATACAACCCATTTAGTAGAGGATACTAAAGCGCTTAATTTGTGTGTGATCCGAATTCTAATCTTAATAAGTCTTTTATATCGACTTATTCATTATCAAATTGTTTCAATTCCATTGTTACATGTGTATGAATAAAGCATGTTACCATGTTTTTAGACAGTGTTTACATTTTTGACATTGTGAGATGCAAAGGTGCATCAAGATATGGAAAAACCTGACCCCTATATATTACAATAATTCAAAGTTTAAAAAAAATATATGAATAGGATAATTGTGAGGCAGAGGTGCCTACAGGTTAAACAAGCATAAACCTAAAAATAAGATCTCCATACAAACCTAAACGTAAAAAAACAACCACATGATCATTTATCAATTTATTAGTTTTGCCTTCTCTCAAGACAGTTTTAAACAATTAATCTAACACAAAATGTAGAACCAATACAGAATGTTTTTAAAAAAAGTAAAATAAAAAAATAGGACGTGCATTTAATGCACTGATTGGAATCACAGGGATCAGCATTAACACAAAACCATCTAAACCCTGCAACTGCCTCTACCTCTACAATCAGCTTTCACCATAATTTTAACATGATGTGACACAATAACACGGTGATCAATGGTTCATAAAACATTATTTCAAACTTCACAAACTTGATTCATTGGCACAAGTTCAATTATTGCATTTTTTTGTTTTCACAGATATATTCATTATTGCCATTAACAATTAAATACCAATTAAGTAAATACAATATTACAAAGCCATTAACAACTTGAATTCAAACCATTAAGTAGAAAAAATTAAACCAAATGTAAATGTGCATTATGTATTCACAGTGATAATTAATTTGCCTTTAAAAGCCCCTTTTCTCACTAAACTGGAAATGAATAATTTCTTTGTACATACATGACATTTTCTTAAACACTAATTAAAAAAAAAAAAAAAAAAAACACGGCCCAAAATAAAGGACTAAAAGAACTATTTACTTTTTCTTTTTAGTTTGTGCCTTAACCTCATCAAATCATAAATAACTGTATAATCAATTTCTATTTGCAAAACTAAGAGCTTAACTATACAGCCAGTATGCCAGTTATGAAAAACACTACACAAGTCCTCCCTGCGACTGTAACATCCTCCAGCAACACCATCTGCACTTTCAGTAGTCT
This sequence comes from Xyliphius kryptos, assembly GCA_025769995.1. Classification (NCBI taxonomy): domain Eukaryota; kingdom Metazoa; phylum Chordata; class Actinopteri; order Siluriformes; family Aspredinidae; genus Xyliphius; species Xyliphius kryptos. The sequence goes on from JAOUQT010075575.1 coordinate 6,879, forward strand.
GGGAACTTAAGTTAAAGGGAAAACCATAACACCTAAAAAGAATGATGCAGTAATGAATTAGAATTCAAACTCCAGCAACTGCAAACCTACTACTTAATCAAACACAGCAGAGAACAGTGAGGGTATCTATGAGAAGCCCATAAAGTTAAAAGATGTTTCTGAACTTGATTTCTACAGACAGACCTGTGCATGTTAACCCTGATAACTGGGGAAAGAAATGGGAATTACTGTTTCTGCAGTGAGTCTTACTTTTCAATTTCTGTTGTGCAACTCAGTCCGGGTGCATTTTTTAAAAAATACATAAAAGAAAAAATATGCAATCTTCCTTAAATCCAAATATTCTAGCATTAGTTCAGAAATAGGTTGGTTTGCAAATTATTTATGATTTATGAAGAAATGAAGTAAACTTTACTGCAGAAATAGTTATTTTTGACTTTTTATTTGCAATAGTAGCTTTGTATTTAGGCATGTTTACCTCAGTAACAGTAATGTAAATGTACATTTTGTTTTTTTATGGACACTGACATTGATGTAGCTCATTTTAACACAAACAAATGTGAGAACTAAGTTTTAAGTGCCAAAGGTGCTTAAGATCAATAAGTAAAGTTGTGATATTTAGTTTTTCAGTGACTTTTTTTTATACTGTCCAGTACATTAAAAAACCAGAACACTCAAAACATGACATAATGCAATTTGAGGTCTCCTAATACACATATTAAATAAGAACAGTATTTTACAGCGCTCACCTTTAACATCAGTAAGTAAATTCTGAATTTTTACCCCCATATGCTACATTAATATTATAATAGTGATATTTATGTATTTACATTTATTTATTTTTGGACAAAAATATAGTAAATATTTCTACTTGATAGTTCCAATTTCTTATGTTGAAATATAGATGTACCACGCCCACATGTCAGAGACCACTATATTAAAAATGTTTCAAATTATTTAGCAGTAAATACATAAGTTCCAGTGAATTCAAATTCTTAGTATGGAGTAGTAATAAAATAATTTTCTGCTTAGTGAAATAAAAATCTTCATATTCCCACAAGAAACTCATTGAGGCATCACCGACTTTAAAAATGGGGAAGCCAGTTAGGAGTTGACCAACTAAAGAGAGTCGTGTGATTGAGCTAGTTATGGTAACAGACAGTACATTCATTCAGTGCAGTGCATCCAAAATGCCATTTAAACCTCAGTAACTTGTTCTTAGTTGTGTGCATGCTGCATATAAATTTCTGTATTTTTTTCATTCGGAATCTGGTGGTAGCAAGCCTGTGAACGCAAACAGAGAGAGACATCTTTCTGAGTTTATATACTTAATCAATGTAAAATCGGAAAGCATGCAATATTCCTGATAAATATTTAAAATTTAAAGTATTACAGTGTATAATGATGTAGTTATTATTTTAATGTGTTAAAAATAATCATTATAAATACAACACTATGTAAAATGTATAGACAAGTTTGACATAAGCTTTACGTTATAGCTGATGGTGTTGCATGATGTGTATAGATTGGTCGACTTGATGGCAACAATATATTTAGCTGCTACCTCAACCTTGAATGCAGTTTAAGGTAAAGGAATGTGAGCCGTGTCCAGAAAAGCAAACTGATTACTGCTGTATAGTAGAAAGGTAGCTCTAAGTTGTTTTGAAATATTTTGTAGCTGTTTTGTGTACAATCAGTCCGCACGCAATATCTGGTGTGCTAGTTGGAACACAGCCACATATTCAATTTATAAATATCTGTTTATTTCAACATGCAGAGAAGGCTGCTATTTACTATGTCACTCAATAAAGAAACTGAGTTTGGAAGCACATGTGTGAGGAAGAAGGTTGATCTTCCAGTGCCACAAATTTACACTTCAGACACTTGTCCTGGCTCAAATTTGTTGCTTTGATTCAGCTGTGGAGCATTCTTGCAAATCACATAAGGAGAACTAAGTAAGGCAAAAGAAGCCAGATTATTGGTCTTATTTGCTAATGCTAGTGAGTTTTAGTCAACATGTCAAAGTGTTTGATTATATAGGTTAACCACTGCAGTTTTAATATTTAATATTGTAGTATTCAATGGTTGTGAGAGTGCAAATATTAACAAAAATAATTATGCAATATGTCCATTAGAATTTAATTGGATAATGAAATAAAAAATGTTAAAACTTTAAATTCTTGTATTAGTATTATTATTATTATATCTACACACAATACAATCTGGATTTTTAAAAACTTTTTGTTAAATATAAAATATTGGTAAGATAAAATTATTTAAATCTACATGTATTTTACTGCAACTAATAGCAGCATCTGAACGTGGTGTAACTAGACAGCACATATAGTGTCAAGATTATGTGATGCATACTTTAAGAGTAGTGAACATGAGTCCAAGTTCTCCATGCTGCAAAGCAGGATCCATCAGGTCCTCAATCAGACTCAGCTCCGAACCCAGGTTTTTAATCCTTTTATAAGAAAAACAGAAAAATATAGTTTATCTTTAATACAAGGCTTTCGAATTTAATATTTCAAAATGTAATTTTAAAAAAGAGAAACATAATAGTGCAATCTGTTGGACTGTTATAATTAAGCAAGTATGTCCTGGATTCGATTCCATGACAGGGTAAATAAGAGTTTGCATGTTGTCACTGTATCTGCATGACTTTCCAACAGTCTGAAAAAACATGGTTGTAAATTTAAAATACAATAAATTGTCACTAGCTAGGAATTGAAGTCTGTTTTGTGATAAACTGGATACTTGGCTAAATACCTATGATCTTTATTCCCTTACATTGCACCGCTTTAAAAACAAAAATAGCTGATAGAACCACATGGGAAAGGGATTACTTTGGCAAATCCATCAAACAATAAAATACAGAGTGACGTTCACAAGTTGCAGTGAAAATGTCAACGTGCAAAAAAACAAAAAAAAAAACAACCTTATGTTAACTAATTAATGTCAAAATGCGATGTCGATATCTCTCGACGTTCTCTCAAATCGTGAAAACATGTATTGTGGTCAGATGAATCAGTGTTTCAAGTATTTTTTGTGCTTTGCTTCAGACTAAAGATGACAAGGATTATCCAGACTAGTACCAGTAAGTTCAAAGTCTGTGACTGTAATGTAGTCTTGAACTGTCCCTAATAGAGAATTGGTGAGGAACTTTGAAACAAAAAAATGCAATGTCAACTACACAGTACTGCATATCATAACATTTACATTTAGTCATTTAGCAGACGCTTTTATCCAAAGCGACTTACAAATGAGAGAACAACACAAGTCAGTAT